>JAHBCN010013893.1:0-23554 GCA_019359885.1 Listronotus oregonensis
CATTAAAAAAAAATGTTTAAATATTTGACGTATAAATTTTTCGCGTCGTAAAGCCCTTTTTATATACAAACCAAAAATATTACGCTATAAAAGTTTATCCTTTGTTTATAATAATTTTATAACTTTCACAATATTTCTCTGATTTTTCATTTTTGTCAAAGATTTAAAATTATTATAAATAAAGGATAAAATTTTTTTGAACTTTCATGCCGTTATTTTCTTAAGTATGTATATAAAAAGGGCTTTACAAACCGAAAAATATTTACAACAATTATTATTTAAGCATTTTTTTAATGTACAATGGAACGAAAGTTTAAAACAATTTTGTTAATTGACAATTGTTTAACTTGTTGAAAATCTAACCTTATTTTAAATCTTTAAAGGAAATAAATTCTTTAAAATGTTTTAAATACACCATAATTTTTAAAATTTTTAATTAATATTTAATACCCTGAAAAAAATTATTTAGTGTGACGTACTGCGTTTTGGCGCGGAGGCGCATTTTCAGTGTCAAATTAAAATTAAAATAAGAAAAGAACTGGATTGACTTTTACAATTTCCTCCTCAAGATCTTTGCAATTTCTGCTATCTATGATTTTGAGTTGCCATTGAAAATTTTATTGTCAGAAAAAATCCTTAAAACGCCTATTTCAGATTTGCATTTCGCGTCGAATGAGATATCACTCAAATTTTTACAGCTTTTCTACTATTTTTCGCAAGAAAACACACTTTTTATTATACTTACCTTATTATTAAATACTACATTTTCAACTGTGTATAAAATACAGTAAATATGAAATTTTCAGAACAGCGCACGGAATATTTTTTCCCGATCCCTCTTTCCGTGCGCTTATACAAAAATCCATCCATGGAAACTGTTCATAACAACGATTTATTTATTAATGACATATTTTATTTTCTGTCAGTGAAATTTATGCCATTTTCAAAAAATGAATTCAGATTTGGAAAAATCCGGATATTCCTGATATTATATTACAACAAGCGGCAGAAGTAGCAGATTATTACCAGTGAAATCCAGGTTGAGATATGAACATGAATATCACATTTTACCGAATGGCGGACTCAGAAAAGAATCAAATTGTGAGTGACGATATTCTCTTAGTTTATTTTTCTAAAAAAGCCAAATCTATAAAGTCATCCACCTTATGGAGTCGATTCTCCATGTTAAATAGTTGTTTGGCAATAAAAGAAAATACTCACAACCAATATCCAAAAACTATCGCCTTTTTGAAACGACAAGCTGTAGGATATGTACCAAAGAAATCCAAGGTTCTTACATCAGAACAAGTAACCAAATTTTTATGGAAGCTTCAGATGGACAATATCTACTAGCAAAAGTAATTTTTGGCATCTTCGGCGCATGCCGCAGAGATGATTTAATGCGTTTGAGTTTAGACGATGTGGAAGATAATGGGCGTTAGCTGGTCGTATTCTTATGAGATGGAAAAACTCACAGGTCAAGAAGTATTACCATTACCAATGAAAATTGCAAATTCAATCCCTGTACACTTTACCGTAAATACGCAGATCTCCGTCCTAAAAATATGGAGAGTAGAAGATTATTTGTTGCATACCGAAACCAAAGATGTTACCTTCAACATGTTGGGTCCCAAACTATCAGTGGTATTCCAAAACTTGTTGCAAAATACTTTAAACTAAAAATCACGAAGAATATACCGGACATGGGCTAAGGCGTTTTTCGGCTACTATGTCAGTAGAAAGCGGAGGTGAATTGCTCACTTTGAAAAGACACGGAGGATGGCTTTCTCCCAATGTAGCAGAAGGATAATAGAGGAGTCCATACAAAAAATTAAAGTATCCCAAAAGTTGTTTAGGCTGACTGAACTCAAAATCTGTAACAGTCAATCAAGAGAAAAACATACACAACACTCCCTTCAACATCTTTAGTTCAACAAAAGATATACAAAGGGATTGAGCTTTAACAATAATACGAATTGTACAATAAATATAACCATTAATCATAACGGTTCCCTCCAATTAATTTCTTAATTTAATTAGCTTATAATTTTTTTTGTTAATTTGTTTTACTGTTTTAAAAATTAAAATAAATAATTTTTTAAAATTATTTTTTGCTATGTTTTTTGTTTATGTTGTTTTCAGGTACCTAAGTATAATAAAAAATATCGTTCATTACACGTCCAGAAATGGATCTTTGTTCTTGCATGACTTCCCGTGTTCGGCTGCGCCTCAGAGAATTTGTCACGCGCGCACGGAAAAATCGTCATTTCCGTACTGGTAATGAAATATACTATTTCGACTGGACTTACCGAAATGTGACACTTTCAAGATTTAAAAAAATCTGTAATGTCAACATTACAGGGTTCGGAAAATCCCTATCATTGTCATCAAAACTTTTCCGACAAAAAGCTTTATCTTTGAATAATTCCTATACATATATTACCCTTCCTGCGACATCTTAACCAAACTTTGAAACATTGTCGCTGCTAAGACATGCGAACAAGTCATTACCATAACAAGTCTATTCCATTAACCCTTATATGCCCTTTGCTGTTGTGATCCCCTTTTGGGTAAAAAGATAGGGACAGGTTTCTTATCGTGTGGTATGTTATAAGAACATGCAGACTTCTCGTATATTATCAATCACTCAACAAAAAGTACATTAACTGAGTTTTGGGAAACTTAAACTGTATCACTTTGAAGAAAAAAAAACAAATTTATAAGGGTATTTTTATGATGGATTACGGTTTTTGGTTTAAAAAAAAAATAGAAAAGTTTTATTAAATTTAGGCTTTGCATTCTTAAGAACGGGGTAAATGACCAATGACCAGGCACACTTTAAATGGGTTTTTGGCGATCGGTGAAATTTAATCAAATTTTAATATGTTATTAAGAACCTCCACAGAAGCAATTTTTATTATTGCATCAAAACTCTAAACTAACAGCCCTTTTCTTTAAAATAACTGCAAAAATACTGAGATACGAAAAAAATGCTGGAGTGTCGAATTAAAGCTTTTTTAATTAAAAGATTTTTGTTAGCATAGATTTTCAGTACAATAAATATTTGGCAAGATATGGCCTCTATTTACGAGAGAGCACCACCTTATTTGAGTCCTTTAAACTCACCCCATGTTAAAACTAAGGGATTTAAAGGGATTTAATTTGTAGCTTTGTGGGCTTCACAAAATCGTTTTTGAAAAACTTAAAAATGAAGGACCTATGTTTAAAAAACCAATCTTTTTTTTTTTTAAATTCGAATAGCCACTTTGGAGCATAATAATCTCAAGGAAGTTTAAAGGGGTATGGAAGCCCAATACTGTAGAACAAATTGTCCAGGCGTGCAGGGCAGCGGGAATAGGGGATTGCCCAATGCAGTTTGCGCAATGAATAGTAGGTCAGGGCCGGACTTCCATAATTCTTTGTTACTATCTAAAGTTGACATCATCAAATGTCAAATTTAAATATTTCCTGTTTTTTTATTTTTTGCACAAAATTGTTGGTATTAAACGGATACTTCTATAGAATATTTAAAATTATTGTGTAGTATTGGATTTTATATCATCTGATATAATATGGAAAGAATAGATGACGCCACTTTACAGCCTTCTATTTAAATGGTCGATATTTTTGGGAGATTTGTATTTTTACCAAAAATCTTTGTAAATAAATAAAAACACGATTTTTAAAATAAATTTCAAACATTGTATGATAGTTTCATGTACTTATCACAATTTTGTGATAAAAGAAGGGCAAGATAGTGTAAATGAGTTTAATCTAATCCTAAGATTCTGATTGTACATTTAAAACTGTTTTATAACTGCTTTTAATGGCATATACTTTTCACTAATAACAAACATGTATAAGACAGAATAACAGTGGTTAAAAATGTTTAGTAACCTTGTACCTAGGTATACATTCTAACAGTATCCGTTAAATATTATGTGTCTACAGTATATCAAGCTTAAAAAGTTGATAATGTAAGTTTAAGAAACCAGAAATCTATTTTTTTATCAAATACAGAAAAAGCAAAAAGGAACTTTAACATAAAATGTACTTTCTTTCATTCAATTGAAGGACCTGTATATATTAAAATTTGCCTGGTCTGCCCAGTAATTTTAATAATTTTGATCCTTAAAAGAATGTACTAAATTATTAAACGAAATAAAAGTACCTAAATGTAAACCTTATTTCTTTTCAATAATCCACACAAATACACAATCATTGTGGAAATCATCTAAAAGATAGTTAAGATTCCCTTACTTTTCTCACAGCTATTTCCTATGAAATTTTATTTTATTATTCATAATTGATATATTATTATTTATTCGGTTACCTAACGTAACGTCTCATAAGAAGCACCTAATTTAAATATAAGAAATATTTACCTAAAGTAAAAAATGCGGGTAAGTTACCCTTGGATTTGCAAGACAAAACCATACAACCTCTAGTCATTTTGTTACGATATTATAAGTAACAAACAATAAACACATAATTATAGTCACAATTTTATAAACAGTAATCACTAAAATAAAAAGGTTTTTATCAATTCAAAAAACTTCTGCAACCACAAAATATAATCACACAAAGCAAAACAATCGAAACTAATACGGCGCAAAGGGCACAAACCACAACGAAAATGACGAATGATGAGACGACGATGGTTTGCACCAAAAACGGTACTCCGCTCTCATAAAAAAGTATAATGCGTTGTCTAACTACACACTGATTTATCAGTGTGTAAGTAGGCAACACATAAAATTATTTCGTGGAATTTTGTTATTGCGCAGAATCGGCGGTGCCAACTCTGACAGTTATTTTAGTACCTGACATTTTTTGATCGAATGGGCCATAGCGTTGGGCTTCCATACACCTTTAAACTTCCTTGAATAATCTACATAACCGGTATACTTTGCAGTCCTCGTGCACTACACATTCAAAACTTTTTACATTTATTTCAAAATACAGAGGGAAAGAAACATCTGCTTATGTGTCCTATTTTTTCTGTGTTGGTATAAACTTTATATTTGTCTATTTACGTTAATATGCAGTGTATTTTTGTGTAATTCAATTTTTGTATCAAGTCACTTATTGTCCTATTTATACTATTAAATTAACTTATAAGAATTGCAATTTTTATAAGGGGTGGTTATAAAGGACTGAAAATTTGCAAATAATAAAATTTTAGGCAGTAACATTTTTAATTAATAAAAACTGTCAAATTTAAAAATGTTTTGAGAGTATTTTTTTATTAATTAAACTGCTATAATTTAAATGAGAAATTAAACATATTTTGAGAAACTGCATTCTAAAAAAATTTAAACCCCTATGATAAATTAATCATTTTTTAAGGCAAATGTTTTTTTTTTCTTTTAAGCTTAAAAGGGTTAGTTTTAAGGGTTGAAATATTCTGAAATTGTTGTAATGTATTGTAAGACAATCATTATTTAATTATTTAAAAAACAAATTTAACCTATCTTTTTTTTTTACGTCAATTTTTTTTGTTTTTAACAAACCCCACAAAATTGACGTCAAAGAAAAAAACGAACACAAACGTGGCAGGTATAAATTTTATCTAACCGACGGTTCGAAACAAAAGAAGGTACGGATTTGGGAAATTTTTTCCAGATCTCTAACTGGGAAAAATCAAATGGGCTATAGCTGCAAAAAAAATAAGCAGTAGAAACATTAGTGGTAAAATCGGCCAAACCTTACGGATTGTAACAAAAATACTACTAGCCCTAAGGAGACCACGCTAAACCCCGGGTCTGGTACTAGAATGCCCTTGTGGACGCTTCCAGCATGTGTGGTCACTTTCTGCCGAACCAAAAAACACGCGACAAAACCTTTTGGAGCCAATCTTTTGTAGGTCTGATAAGGTCTACGGTGAGGGACCTAATTAAAAAAAACTCTCATCAGCAGTTTACAACACGATGGAATGAAACAGTAAACTCTTTAATTTTTTAGGGGTTATGGAACTATTCTGGGGAAAAATACAGCTAAAAAAATTACTTGGCAAAGTTTAGGGCGAGCCTTCGTCTAAATACGGGCGTTCTTACTGTTAGTCATTCAAAACTACGGTAAAAGGCGGGAAACGCTGGACTTGACGGCTACTTGTTCTTTAGGTAATTTGGGGCGCTGATTACGAAAATGGGGGGTTTGAACTTGCAGTAATGGTCGGAACACCCCCAAAATTGCAAGGAACCCCCCTTTAAAAAGGTGGGGTTTTTTGGAAAAAAATTTACATTTTGCAAACTAAGCCATTTTTTATTTTTTGGGGGTGATTTCGAAAATCGGGGTGTCGAGACGGAAAAAAATTTTTGTTACACCCCCACTTGAGGGGAAACCCCCTTTCCAAAAGGGGGGGGTTTTGAAAAATATTGACGTTTCGAAAATTTTTTTTATATGTTTTTTTGGGGCGTTTATTTCGAAAATGGGGGGGTCGAGACTGGAAAATTTGTGTTACCCCTAACATCCCCCAAAAAAACCCCTTTTCCCCAAAAGGGGGTTTTTAAAAAATTTAAAGTTTCGCAAACAAAATCATCTTATATTTTTTGGGGGGCTGATTTGGGGAAAAACGGGGTGTCGAGACTGGAAAATTTGTGTTAAACCCCCAAATTGAGGAAACCCCCCTTCCGGGGGTGGTTTTTTTGGAAAAAAATTTAGTTTCGCAAACTAAGTCATCTTATATTTTTTTTGGGTCGCTGATTTCGAAAATCGGGGTGTCGAGACAAAAAAAATTTTTTTCCCCCCCCATGCAAAAAAACCCCCCCCAAAAGGTGGGTTTTAGAAAAAAAATGACGTTTCGCAAACTAAGTCATTTTTAAATGTTTTTTGGGTCGCTGATTTTAAAAATGGGGGGTCGAGATGGAAAATTTGTGTTACTTACCCACATGCGAGAAAAAAAAACCCTCCCAAGGTGGGGGTTTTGGGGAAAAAAATGACGTTTCTCAAACTAAGTCATCTTTATATTTTTTGGGTCGCTGATTTAAAAAAAGGGGGGGTCGAGATAAAAAAATTTTTATACCCCCCAACATGCGCAAAACACCCCCCCCCCAAAAGGGGGGGTTTAAAAAAAAAATTAACGTTTCGAAACTAAGTCATCTTATATTTTTTTGGGGTCCCCGATTTCGAAAATCTGGGTGTGGGGAAATGGAAAATTTGTGTTAAACCCCCCCTTGAGAGAAACCCCCCTTCCAAGGGGTGGTTTTTTTGGGAAAAAAATTTACGTTTCGCAAATAAGTCATCTTATATTTTTTTTGGGGGCGCTGATTTCGAAAATCGGGGTGTCGAGACTGGAAAATTTGTGTTACCCCCCCACATGCAAAAAACCCCTCCCAAGTGGTGGGTTTTGGAATAAAATGACGTTTGCAAACTAAGTCATCTTAAATGTTTTTGGGTTTGCTGTTTTTTTAAAAAACGGGTTGTCGAGATGGAAAATTTGTGTTACACCACCCACATGGAAAAAAAACCCCCCCCCAAGGTGGGGTTTTTTGGAAAAAAAGACGTTTTTTCCAAGTCATCTTATATTTTTTTTGGGGTTTTTTTTCCCAAAAAACGGGGTGTCGAGATGAAAAAATTTGTATACCCCCCCAACATGCGCAAAACACCCCCCCAAGAGGGGGTTTTGGGGAAAAAAATTTAAATTTTTAAAATTAAATTTATCTTATATGTTTTTTGGACCCGATTTCAAAAAACTGGGTGTCGAGACTGGAAAATTTGTTTTTACAACCCCATTTAGAGAAAACCCCTTCCAAGGGGGGGGTTTTAAAAAAAAATTGGGGCTTTTTCCGCAAACTAAGTCATCTTATATGTTTTTTTGCTGATTTCGAAAATCGGGGTGTCGAGACGGAAAAAAATTTTTGTTACCCCCCAAAGCGAAAAAACCCCCCCCCAAGTGGTGGGTTTTGGAATAAAATGACGTTTCGAAAAAAAAAGTCACCCAAATTTTTTGGGCCCTTTTTTTAAAAAAAGGGGGGGTTTAAAGGGGGAAAATTTTTGTTACACCACCCACATGCGAGAAACAACCCCCCAAAAGGGGTGGGTTTTAAAAAATTTTACGTTTCTTAAACTAAATCTTTTTATATTTTTTTGGGGGGGATTTCGAAAATCAGGGTGTCGGGGATGAAAAATTTGTGTTACACCCCAACATGCCCAAAACCCCCCCAAAAGGGTTTGGGGGTTTAAAAAAAAATTTAAAGTTTCGCAAACAAAAAAATCTTTTATGTTCTTTGAGTCGCTGATTTGGGGAAAAACGGGGTGTCAAAAACGGGGAAAAATTTGGGGTTTCCCCCCCATGAAAAAACCCCTTCCCCAAGGGGGGGGTTTTAAAAAAAAGACGTTCCGCAACCAAGTCATCTTATATTTTTTTGGGTCGCTGAATTTGAAAATCGGTGTGTCGAAAATGGAAAATTTGTGTTACACCTCCCACATGCGAAAACCCCCCTTTCCCAAAAGGGGGGTTTTGATAAAAAATGACTTTTTTAAAAAAAGTCATTTTTATAGGGTTTTTTTGGGTCGCTGATTTCAAAAATCGGGGTGTCGAGGAAAAAATTTGTTTTTCCCCCCCCATGCGAGAAACACCCCCCCAAGGGGGTGGGTTTTGTTTAAAAAAAGAAATATAAAATTAAAAAAACTAAAAATGGAATATTTTTTTATTAACATATAGGGTTTTGAAAGTATAAAACTTTTTCAAAAATATCACTATTCAGTTGTATTTAAATCTATTTTCCGGTATTTTGCATGCAGAAGTAATTTCTTCATCGCTGTCAAATTCTGTTGATGTTTCGCCCAATCAACTTCGAAACTTATCTGTAAATCGCAAAAACACTCGTAACCCCTTGATTTTCAGTTTTCTTAATCAATATTTCTGGCTCAAGCTCTTACACCATTTCCTTTTAAGGTCTTCGTCTTCATCAAAGTTTTGGGTAGTCGACGTTTTTTTGCTATTCTCGCAGTCTTGCCTTTACATCCTTTGCAGAATTGGGTAACGCAACCGACTTATCTGCAAGAACATCTTATCGTAATCCCAAAAAACATATAAGATGGCTTAGTTTGCGAAACGTTAATTTTTTCCAAAACCCACCTATTTGGGGCGTTTTTTTTGCAATTTTAGGGGTATTCCGACCATTGTGCAAGTTCTAACCCCATTTTTTGTAATCAGCGCCCCAAAATACATAAGGGACAAGTGGTCTCCCAAGTCCATCGTTTTCCGACCTTTTGCCGTAGTTTTCAATGGAGTAACTACGAAAACACTTTTAGAATGGGTATAAATGACACACCTCTGGAGAGGTTATAAACAGGAAGACGAGACGGTGGAGACATTCTTTTGTGACTGCCCTGCACTCTCGTCCAAAGAAAATCCATGCTGGGCAGTATTGGCTTTCTTTGGCCGACATTAAGGAGATTTTCCTTGGTGACGTTCTCACCTACTTTAAATCAGTAGGATGGGCTGCGTACTGAGTAAGGAGTCTCCTTTAGGAAGTAGAACAACGGGCCTACTGACGCCTAGGTGCAGTGATGTTTATTACCCTCCGCACTTTCAAGATACAGAGAACCAATCTTAGGGTTTAAAATGTTATTTTATAGGTTTTGACAAAAAGGTAGTCTTCACCCTTAAAAAACAAACTGCGCTCATCGACATAATATATAATTTAAAGTAGAGGGTAAGATGAGCCTAATTCCAAATTTTGATGCAAATCGATAAACGAAAAAATTGCCAGGTTTTGCCATTTTTTGAGCTATATGTTCTGGATTATATATGTTCGCGCCTAATAAAAGCAAAAGTTCCAAAATTAAATCTCGGATGAGAGCGGATTGAGCAGATAATTACAGGTCTCGTAGCAGATAATCTCCTCTAAGACCATGTGAAAAAATCTGCTCGCTCTGTTTTTATCCAAGATTTAATATTCGAACTTAGCAAAACAAATTTTTTATGTCAGTGTTTATTCAGACTTTAGAAGCCATAAAACCTAATCCAGAACTTTAAATGAGATACATTAACTTGATGAAATTACGATTGAAAGGCGGTGTTAAAGTCCCTTTTAAAATCCATTTCTAATTATTCGCTTTAAAGTTACTTCAAAAGCAGGTTTTAACTAAAAAGGCAATTTAATTATCTTTAACGTCTTTTATGAGATACCCGACTGCGGGTAAAAATGTACTAATATTTAACGGATCACAAAAATTGGTAGTTTAAAAAAAGGGAGAAAAATATATTCCTCCATAAATAATAGCTAAGCGTTCCTTTTCGATTCAATTGTATAATTTTAATGCTTTTTATTTCTTGACTGGCCTGTAGATAAAATTCCTGTTTGACATAATGACGCAATCGAAAGTGACATAGAACGAGCCAGAGGTGCTAAAAGTAAGTAGACTTATTAGGATGCGTTAGATTTATCGACTCTTTTAGAACCATCCTCATTTAGTACTACTTTCAAATAGACGGCATAGATGCCAGTATTTATAATTGTGCAGAAAAAATTAAATATGGAACCAGAAATAAAATAGAGTAATGTTCAAAGAGCAATTCGGTTTTGATTGGATATACACGATGGTCGTGCAAGGGTGAAAAGACGACGCAGTGAAAAGCATAACTATAGGAAATAAAAAGAAAAGTTTTTGCACTGTTGCTTTTTGGATGTATGACTGGCCATAGGTACGTACCGGGTGTCCAAATAAGAAAGGACGCACAGCGTTGGGGAAAAAATATTTTTTGTAAAAGTGGTCAAGAGAAATAGCTGGAAATTATTTTCAAGTTTCTGAAATAGCCGCTAGGGGCGTAACTGCAATCATGAATCTAAAAGAGTGATGTTTCTGTGAATTTTGCTATATTAACCTAACAAAAAAATACCTGATTTTTAAAGTCGATGATAATTTGAACCTTTTTTGTTTGACAATTTTTGCTGTATCTCTAAAAATAAAGTGGTGGGGTATTTAAAGATTTTCGTAAAAAACACTCGTATCTTCAAAACGGCTAAGCCGATTATAACAAGCTTGGGATAGTTGAAAAGAGTTTTCTCTTGGGCTATAAATTTTATAGTAATTGAAGTTTTGTTAGTTTCAAATGTCGCCGCTAGAGGGCTTTTTTCGAAATTATGACAAAAATGGCTAATTTTTTCAAAAAAATTTAATGCATTGGTATAATTTTTTATTCATGAAAAAAGTAGCTTAATAATGCCTAAACAAGCTCGGGAAAACCGTATCGATATCTTGTTCCTTACCTAATATTTAGCCAAAGAAAATTTTATACGTCAATATCTCAAAAACTGTGAAACCTACAAGAAATTTTATGGGCCATTTCTTATGTATTTTTACAAAATCCTTAATTTAGGTTATATAATCTTTTTCGTCTAAATGCAATATTTACGAGTTATAATCAATAAATCAAATTTTCAGATTTTTTTAAGGTATACCCCTGGAATTCGATTTTTTTATTATAACTCGTAAAGTATTGCATTTAGGACAAAAATAATATAAAACTTAAATTAAAGGATTTGTAAAAATGCATAATTTATGTCATATAAAATTTCTTGTATGTTTTATAGTTTTTGAGATATTGACGTATAAAATTTTCTTTCTCCTAAATTTTAAGTAATGAACAAGATATCGAAATACGTTTTTGCGAGCTCATTTAGGCATTATTTAGCTACTTTTTTATTAAAAAAAAAAAATTCCAATGAGTAGAGGATGGTCCCCTTTGAGAAGATGACTTTTTGGGGCCCCCTTTGAGAAGATTTACCTTATTGGTCAAGAAAGAGGCGTGGGTCGTTTCTTATTGGTCAAGAAAGACGTGGGGAGTGGCGGTTATCAGTTTTTTACGTCAGCGTGGTTGCGTTATCGGTGTTACGTCAGCCCCCGGGGGGTGAGCGAGGATGTCACATTTGGGGTGCGATGTAACATTTAGAAAATCAGTATTTTTTAAAAGTCTAGAAATTATTTACAATATAGGGGTTGTAGTGAAAACCAGAGAAAATATTATTTTTAGAAATAAGGCTGTGTTATACATTAATTAACCTATCACTAATTATTATTATGAAGAAGTTACGTCTCAAAGGGATCATTCCTAGGTAGAAATATTAAAAAATAAAACTCATTAGTTTAAAACCATTTTATCTATTATTAATTAACATTATAATAAAGGTTAAAAATGTATAGAGAAATATATTCACAAGAAATAAAAGCTACACATTATTTAACCTGTTACCAAGGAAAAATACTTGGTATATAGGAGATTAAAACTCTTAACAACTCTTTAAAATTATTTTATTATTCACATATGTAGTCCTTAATTATATAAAAACACAAAACTACATATTATTTAGTCTGTTACCAAGGAAAATACATAGGGGGATTAAAAACTTATAATAACTCTTTAAATTATTATTGTTCATATATATATATATAGTCCTAAAATATAAATACAATTGGTTTAGTAAGTGGATTAAAGACCTAAACAGATGCACCGGAAGGACCTCAAGGCTAATTAAACAGTAAGTATATATTTTTAAATTAAGAGTTGCAGTAAGTATAATTATTTTTCTATTAAAGAGTACACACCCAAATTTATTATATATCAATCAATTATCTGGACTATTTAAGAGTAACTAGGCTATGGTAGACTTATATATCAATTAATTAAATATGTTTTATTGTATAAATAATATTCTTATTTACAAAACTGTAAACTAAGAGAGGATTAACTAAGAGTACAGCCAACACCCTTTGTCACCAAATACAATATAATACGGATCTTTGATTTTTTGTTAGTGTATTTCCTAAACATAAATGTCTTATTATAAAAAGGTTTTAAAAAATATATTTTCATATGGGTCTTGTATCTTGCAACCAGTGATTTGTCTACCCCACCAATATAATTAAAGGGGGTAGATCATAATGCTAATAGAGAGCTTTTGGTCTGAAGCCGTCATATGTTGGAAAAGCAGTAACAAAAATTATGACTATTAAGATTTGAAGAATTACCCTTCGTAGGCTCGGTTAATTAGAGGTGAGTATTCGGAAAAGTTAAGAAAATGTCAACATGTAAATAGAGTCGCAAACTATCTGCCTTCTGTAACTGAACTGGATTTCATGGGTATATTTAAACTTATAAATGCTCACAAGCTGAACAACTCAATAATATATCTATCAATGTTTACCTCGATGATGGACAAGTTTATAGTTCAAGTCCAGAATCTCCAGAACCCGAATCTGAGTATACATATAGCGAAAATTATGAAAGAAACAGTGACACACACACACGAAAATAGTGTTCAAAGCATAAATGATGTAGTACAAAACATAGATATTAAGTTAAATAATACCGTACCAAAGTTACATATTACAACCAATATTTCTAAGTACGTCACTGTACATTGACGACATTTTTAAAAAAAGTCTAAAATATTACCAAAACATATATGGGTAACTGTATTATACCTAGCTAAAATTAATATCAATCTCACATCATCGTATCCGGACCTAATAAAGTTTTTAACCAGTTTCCAATGACATTAAGACAAATTCCGCGCTTCGAAAGGCAAAATAATTTATCCATTGAACAGTTTTTGTTTCATGAGTAGTAGCTTAGATAAATTAAGTCAAAATTTAAAACCGGAACAATGTCGCGAAGTTAGGAGATATTACCCTGATGATGATGATGAAATTCGGTTAATTCGATAGAAGAGTGTTTTCCTATATTCTTACGCAAATTCAATTTAAAAAACATAAGGAGAAGGTACCAATCATTATTTCGACCAAACACTAAGCAAGTACCAACCAACCACCAACCAAACAGATTTGGGGGTTATCAGGTCAAAACAGTATGATCCAGTGTCAAAAACTGGTGGGTTATTTTCGGAATATATTTCAAAATTTTTGAAAATTAAACAGCAAGCCTCTGGGTGGCCCTGTCAAGCCGAGGAGGATAAGTCTAAATATATAGAGGAGTATTTTAGCATAGAAGACATAAAACTAGGATATTCAAATACAGGGTGGCCGTCCATATTTTGACCCATTTGGATAGCGAATAACTTTAGATTAAATAAAGATATCAAGATGCGGTTTCTGCAGATATACTTATATTTCTTTAAGGTATATTCTCGTGTCTTTACCATTTTTTGTGATATTCCATTAGCTCAAAAACAAAATGGTCGATTTTCCGATATAGAACAACTTTTTTATTTTAAATAAAAGACCCTGTATATGTTTAAATATTTTTAAAATTTTATCTTTCCTGCTTAAAAAAATGTAACATAAGCTATGGTTCTCTTATAAAATAACGCATTTATTGATCTCCGAAGAATTGACAGTATGTCGAATAAGAATATTATTTCAAAAGGATTTTTGAAAAGTTGCCTGTGGAAACAAAGTTATCTCGTTTCCATAACAGCAACAAGCCTCATTGTCAGCCATTGTTGGTCATTTTTGACAAGTTATTTTAATTAGGAAGCGCAAAGGAAGGAAAATGAATGTATTATGTTTGCCGAAACCAAATCAGTAAAAGAAACCCAGCGAAGATTTAGAAACATGTTTAATAAAGCTCCACCCACAAAAAAATCAATTAAAATCTGGTACAGAAAATTCTGGAGAACAGGATCTTTAGCCCGTAAAGAAATTAGTAAACAATGAGAATTTGCTAAATAAAACGTTACAAATTCTGGAGATAACTCAGGAAGATCCAACATTGTCAACAAGAAAAATCTCAAGTTCAGTCCATATTCCTAAAACTACAGCACAATAAATCATGAAAAAAGAACTTAAATTAATGCCATACAAAATTCAAATGTTACAAGAAATAAAAGAAACGATTTTCCACAAAGGGTGGAATTTTCCCAGAGAATTCAAAATTTATAAGGAACAATATTCATTTTTGGATAGACAATAATGTCAGACGAAGCGACATTTCACCTCAATGGAAAAGTAAATAAGCATAACTGCAGGTTTTGGGCAACAGAAAATCCTCGACAATATAACGAACACGTTAGAGATTCCCCAAAAAAGTCAGTCTGGTGTGGTATGTCAAAAGCAAAAAATTTATGAGCCATTTTTTTCATGAACCAACTTAACCTCTTGGACTTACGTTGATATGCTGGAAATATATTTTTATCCCAAATTGCAAGAAGAAAATCTATTGAATTTCGTCTATTTTCAACACCAACAATTATGCTAACATTACCAAAGGATTCACTGACCACGTTTTTGGAAACCGGTGGATTAGAAGGAGGCCCTTTTTCCCTGGCCACCTCGTTCACCAGATTTGACTGTTCCAGATTTTTTTCTGTGGGGATATGTGAAAGAGAGGTGTTTAGTCCACTTCCCCAAAATTTAGAGCAATTAAAAATTAATATCCGAAACATAATAGAAAATATTCCTGAAGAATTTTTAGTCAATAGTTTTAATAAGTTTTTTCGAATTTAAATAAGTGCGCCGAAGTCGGCGGAAGGCATTTTCAACATTTACAGAGTTTTTTAAAAAGTAATGTAACCTTGTTGTAACTATTATTTTGTGAATAACCTAAACCTTTGGCGATCCTTTTTTTGTAACATATGAAGCAAATTTTAATTGTTAAATAATATTGTTGGTCGACATGCAGTCAATTTTTGGAAGGTCAATAAATACGTTTTTTTTAGATAACCATAGCTTGTGTTACATTTTTTTAAAGGGGAAAGATTAAATTTTGAAAATATAGAAACATATACAGGGTGTTCCATTTAAAATAACATAGTTGTCCTATAATGGAAAATCGGCCATTTTGTTTTTGAGCTAATGGAATGTCACAATAAAATCGTGAAGTACGAGAATAAACTTTAAAGAAATATAAGTGCATCTGCAAAACCCGCAACTTGATACCTTTATTTGTTCCAAACTTATTCTCGATTAAAATGGGTCAAAATATGGCCGGCCACCCTGTATTATCACCACCTCAGGCCTTAGATCCCTAACAAAACCTTTGAATAGTTTAAGGGTTAACCATATTACTATATAAAAAAATTTCGTTACATAGTTACATATAGTTACACATATTTACATAGAAAAATCAGTTAATTAAAAAAACAGGATATCAGCTTAATATTATGTCGGAAATATAGAAAAAACATATGGTATTTATATAGGTTAAGATAAACCCAATCAATATAAACGTAAATAAAGATTACAATAAACCTATTTATGTGGGCATGTCCATTCTGGATTTAGCCAAAACAACTATTTACGACTTTCATTATAAAATATGATAACAATATATAAACTTTGCATTATAATAGATACATAAATATATAGATGTTTACATTTTTCCATATGGTGTTATAAAGATTGTGTTACATTGATACAAAGATACATATAATTAGTTACAGAGCAATAAGGATGCCTAACAAAGACACCGATCCATATTGTAACAATAAGAAGTTGCACATTGAAAATATACATATATAAATATAAACAGAGTGATACAATAATTTGTGCAAGTGTTTTTACATCTTGATAATCTTCAAAAACTATTATGTACGGCTTTTGTATAGGTAAATCAAACCAAATTACGGGAATAAAGAGATTTTATACTGATACATACTTTCTTATTTACATGATAAAAAACACTAAAACGACTTTTTAATGTTGAATATCATAGTACTTTTTCGAATGTGTTGATCATTCAACGATCATATGCATAAGTTTTTGTATTATAATATATGTCTATAATAAGTTATTACATCATAATAGATACATAAATAGATGTATGTTTACATAATTGCATAGATATATAGACATTACATATCATAGTACTATGTTGATCATTCGACGATTCAGATTTAATATGGTAGCAGATGATCAAAATCATGTCAAAAACTGCTGAGTTTTTTCAAAAAAAAAATTTTTTTTAAAGATGCACGTTCTCAGGCATACAAACTCTAAAGATGTCTGATATCAACATTGATCGTATTTAAACATATTTAACTTCTTTAGTTTTTATATTATAAAAATATGAAAACAATACGTCGATATTGTACCATAATAGATACATAAATGTATGATTATACAATTACATGATTACATAGATATATGGATATTACATGGTTACATAGATATATAGACATTACGTATCATTTGACCGTTCAACGAAACAGGTGGCAGATACTCAAAAACCATTCCGCTTGCATTCGGATGAAGAAAGGGAATTACCAATAACTTTCAATAACTATTACGAATAAAACGTACTGCTAACAGCCCTACCCATGGTGAAATGAAAAATATGTAAAAGACACACCAAACAAACCAGACACAAACAGCTTCTTCATTTTAGTGTTAATAAGATCAATCCTATTAAGGCATCGTCTTATTTACGCTACCAAAGGAGATTGAGGTGGAAAAAGCTATAGTTAACATCCAAAAACGTGGATAAAAAATGTTTTATGTGGTCAGTCTTAGATCACCTGAATCCACTGCAAAAGTATGAAATTTACAGAAATTGACAACAGAGTTTAAAGAGGCAGGGAAATTTGACCATAGGGGTATTGATCTCGTATACTGATACCAACCATGATTAAACTTATTTCACCAAGTTGGTCGAAAGACAAAGGTATTAAATTATTGAATTCAACAACGGAGCTCTTCGGCAAAAGGAACAGGAAGAGGGTGCAAACCGTTTTAGAAGCCTGATTGTAACATACCGGACGCCATTAGGACACTACCGGACGCCATTAGGACACATACCGGACACCATTAGGACACATACCGGACACTAACGTAACACCAACGTAACACCATTAGGACAAAGAGCTGTATAGTTCATATAGCAAACGTCTGCTGGATAATATAGAAAACACGGAAGGCAAACAACTAAATTTGTTACAATGGGAACTAAAGTAAACCTCTTTGACAGCAACCTTTGCATTTCGTTACTATTGTGAGGAATGTCATGTACCGTATGATCACAAAGATAAATATAAAAACATGGTATGTTTACAACATGAGAATATAAAGAACCCAGAGGCTTAAAAACAAGAAACTATAGGCTATACTGTATAACAAAGAGAAATATGTTATACACTATAGAAATCTAAACACATAAGTTTTAAAACATAAAAAAAACACCCCGGTTAGACCTGTTCGGCGAACCGACCTGTTCGGTGAACTGACCTGTTTAACGAACCGACCTGTTCGGTGAACAACCTGATCCTAGCGAACCTAGTGATCTTGAACCTGGTTCGAGTGGTTCCAGTTGTTCGAGTGGTTCGGGTTCGGGTGGTTCGAGTGGTTCCAGTTTTTGGGTGGTCAGATGGTCAATCATGTTGTGTCAAGTGAAATTTCTCAACATATTAAAAAAACCAAAATCTGCTGAATCGAAAACAGAAAGGTAAACAGTAAAATGTTGAAGGGTCTTCAGCTGAAAAGAAAATGATCTTCTATTTCATAACAATCATTATAACGTAATTACTTCGGTGACGGCTGCCTTCTGTTGTAATTACTTTTCGAGAACTGTCATGTACCATATAATAATAAACAGGATCATAGATGTACCGACAAAAAAATTCCCCGCATATTAGCAAACTCCTCCTTATCCTGAACATAGCCAGCCCAAAGACTCGAAAAATAGTAAATTATTAGCAACTTTATATGATAAAGAGAAATATGTCATACACTATAGAAATCTCAAACAAGTGATTAAGCTTGGGGTTAAACCAGTACAAGTGGACTGCCTGCTATCTTTTAATCAATCTCCCAGGCTAAAACCATATATTGATATGAATACAACAAAGCGTAACATGGCTAAAAAATAAGTTTGAAAAGGACTTTTTCAAACTTATGACAATGCCGTGTTTGGAAAGACAATGGAAAACGCAGAAAAAAGGGTCAATGTTAAGCTTGTTCCCATTGGGAAAATATCTAAATCAAAGGAGGTTAACGTTGATTTCTAAAAAAAAAAAAAGAAAAAGTTGTCCCTCTTCCAAACAATTAGCAAACGTCTGCTGGATAATATAAAAAATAAGGGAGGCAAAAAGGCAAAATGTATTTTTAAAGTTGCTGCTCTAGTGGTGTTTGACCATTGAAAAACCTGGAGAAAGCAAAAATATAGGTCTACGGTAATGACCCCAGGGTACAGTGGTGCACCCAACGCAAATGGAAAAAAGCTTGATCCCGAGCCGATTTGCACTCCACATAGATATATAGAAGTATTATTAAGAAGGCGTATTGTAAAGATACCTCGCTACATCAAGTTATTACAGCATTGTATACAATATTCGCTAATTAATTACCTGGAAGAAAATTCTAAAAAAAGTCCTCCAAAAACCAAAAATTAAAAAACTAAACTTATTACCGATAAAAACACTATAATAAACATTTATTCCCTCTATGCTTTACGTACCAGAATTAAATCTGACGTGTTGAACTATAACCTATAACTATTATTAACTTATCGATTATTTAAACAAAAGGATTAAAAAGGTAAAAACACCACTAAAGCTAAATACATCTAAAAAATTACAACACCTTTAGGGATGAATGTAAAGTTAGTAATATGTGTTTGCCTTTAATTTTAGTGGCAACAATATCGAAAATAAAAGACCTCTAGGATAGAGATTAGTATTGTGAAGATGCCGGCCGTTCTAGTACCTAAAATAAAAAATTGGGTAAAAAGATATATTAGTTCTTTAGATCAACTATTTTACGCAAATCATTTCAATGTAACAAAAAAATTATATAGAAAACGAAACGCTCTACACATACAAACCTATTACAAACCACTCACTCGGCTCTTAAGAAAAAGGGGTATAAAATACTTGAAACTAAGAGTTATTCGAGGAGAAAGGTATATCTAATTTTGTCTTTTTTAACCGAAAGGTAGAAATCATAGTTGTCTAAAAATCTTTGTTTCGTAGAGGTGACACGATAGATTTTCGTTGTCCTTGTAACTACCTTATGCATCTGCGTACGTTGTAGATTTTTAGAAACTACATTAACAGAGCTGTTTCGATGCCAGCTAGAATAAATTTTTTATCGTTTCAAAATTTACTATCTGTTTCGCGTTATAATTCAATCTAATTCCCTTTACCTTGCAAACAACTTTTTCCTCGTTATTTTTGGGAATAAAAACTTTAAACGTATAATTTTCGAACCTCCACAAGCAAACTCGTTTATATAGCTACCGGGACCGAAACACTGAGCTGGTCAGCCATTTCACCAATAAACACACCTGTTGGAATGTCGATTTCACCAGGTTTAGAGGGGAAAATAACCGAATCAGTATCGTAATATAATACCCTATTTTCGAGCTGTTCCAGATAGCTATACTTTAAGTCGTGCTTGTGCAGTTACGTAAGCAGCTATGGCTACGTTTACAGTAGCGAGAGGTTCATAACATTCCTCCTTTTCCACGTAATTTACCAACATGACGTAGTCGTTTACAGGCAGCACGGAATTAATTTGAATTGTAGGGGTATGTGTAAGCTCGTAAAAAGCCTTCGGTGACTTTACAATTTTAGTTTGAGATTTTCGCTCTAGCTGACCGAATTTACCCCAAAATGAGTTCAAAATTAATTTAGCCAGAGAACGAAGTCCGGGATTTTTGTTAATTTTATTACGGTCTAAGCTGACACCCTCCTTCTCGAAAAACTCCTCCAGATATTTGGTTTTGACCTCGTCCGTCTGACAGTGTGATGGCCAGTCTGACGACTCTTGTTTTATTTTAATAAACTGATCCATCATCGAGGTGAACAAACCCCCTGTTTTAGATACAGGATCGTATTGTTCAACCCGATACTGCCATACTTCAAAAATTTCCAGGATCTTATACCCCTTTTCAACAGCTTTAATCACTTCGTCTATAACCCATGTCCCTACTAATGCCCGTTCTTGGTCGGTGTGGAAACAAATAGGGTGTTGGTTCATATCCTGTCCACATTTTTGACAAAGAACAAACATTAGCTTGTTATTCATTTTCATAGGTAAAACCGGATGGTACAGGCCGGTAGGGGGTTAGATCCTACATTTAATAATGCCGTCTGTCTCGTTTAAATTCAGGTTCTTACAAGCCTCACCGACAAATACCTTCGGGTGCCCTATGGGGAATTTACCATACTTGCAGACATAGGGGTAAAGCGAACACACATCCAAATACTTGATTTTCTCATCATTCGTTACTTTGTAATGGGTTTTACAATTGCCTGTACGACCTCCGTAAAAGCTATCGCGCGGGTTTAAAGGTTCAAGATTTATCAACTGATGACTGTTGACATAATCACCAATTTCCCCGTTTTCTTTCATCTCCCTTTCAAACGCACACTCTACTGTTCAATCACCTCATACCCGAGCGATCTTAGTCTTTCGCTCTTAAAACGATCGCTTCATCCCGGTGATTCATAGTGTCTAATACGTCCCACTTAAAGCGTTATCACGATTATGAGGGAACAGGATGGACAGCCATGCCAAAAACAACCGTGAAACTCAAAAATCTGGTTTGTTTGTTGACAATAGCGTCCACCCTGTAACCCCCTAATAGACCTCGTTTTGTTTTCGGAATGACTAATATCCACTCCTCTTACATTCTCCTGCCAAATAAGCCATTTTAGAGCCACCCTCGATTGATTATCAGCTAAACGATACCCGTTCTTGGGAATAATAGCAATGGTCTCTTCCTTTAAAAAGTTGCGCCTATAGATCTTATTACACGCGCCTGGAATAGTACAACTTTCAGAGAAAGGACAAACGTTTGACGTTTCTAACATGAGCTGACGAAACTTTAGGCAAGCGGCCTTCAGTATGTCTACGTCAGAAATACAGTAGCTAATCAACTCCTGCTGAAAATTAAACGTTTTTCCTTTGTTCTCATCGTACCATTCCAGGAATTTAGTACGGTCGTTTTCCATCATATCGTCGACGCATAGTATTCGAGTGATGGAAGAGGACGACATAATTTTCATTTTCTTTTCTGTTAAATAAATGCGGGAAATCACCCTTTTTGAAATTATCCCCAAGATCCAAAGCTTTAATCAACGCTTTTAACGACAATGGTAAAAACCGAAAACTATCAATGAATTTAATGTTTGCTACTTTCATCATTATGATCTCGGTTCCCGCCAAAATAACTTCTGGAACGAGGTCAGTTTGCAGAAGTAGTAGTTTAATACAAACTGCATATCGAAACCGGAACCATAATGAGATAAAACAATGACGGACTTAAACAGTTTTCGTTTAGATAAAATCACCGAAATCAGACTCTCTGCAGGGTTGAACCTTAAAACCTCAAATTAGGTCCACATTTGTAACAAAAATTGATATCTTGGTCAATACAGGTCTCGCAAGCCGTTTTATAAACGCACAAATTTGGTTCATGTAAGAAAGACCATCCTCTAATACTTTTTCCTGTCTAGTCTCTAGGTCAACTTTGGTCTTTTTTATCCACTTGCATAAAGCAGAGGTGTCCGCTTGGTTGAACTTTTTTGCAGGTATTACAAAACGACTCGCCACAGGTGTGATTTCTGTTGCCTGAAACGTTTTACGGCATTCCATGCAGAATTTAAGCTCATCGCAAACCGATTTATCGTTCGAGAAATACACACCCGGTCTTTTATGATTGTCATAGCATTGATCACTATAGAAAGTTTTGTTACAATTGGGACATTGTTTCTTTAATTCACGAGGACATTTACCTTCACTTTTACAAAGGTAGCAGAGTTTTTTGCACCTATGCTCATGTTTATGATCGTAAGGAACATGACATTCCTCACAATAATAATTGCAGGCAAAGGCTGCAGTTAAAGACGTTATTACATTAAAATGATTTTCGTGAAATAAAAGATATATGCTCTTTTCAGCTGAAGGCCCTTCGTATAATATGTCTCTACCCTTACTTCCAAAATTATACACAGTTATTTTATAATCTTTCAAATATAGCTGGAATTTTTGTATCTCCTCCAAGCCACAACCGTTAGGAGGTACAACAACTCCAGCATCTTCACAAAGCTTCAGCGCTTTTTCCTTTTGCTGCTTTTGACTCTTGTAAAATAGTGTAAACCGATTTTTACTGTCTATTATTTTTGAAATTGCAACCACTAAAGCCATGGGTAAACATAAATTATCTACATTCTTAATTACTAAAATACCTCGTCTATTTTTGCATTCATCCATAAACGTGTTGTACTTTTGAGATGAAGTAGGCCCCGATCCTCTTGGCAGCCATTAGATGAACCCCCCGCTCGAATTTTCCGTATCCCAAACGCTGCGTTGCTTTGGTAATTCCCTCCATCAGGTTGAAACGTCCTCGTTTTGATCTTTGCTGCCTCCTGGAATGGTATCCATCCATGACCACGTAAAAATTCTTTGCGGTAAAAGGGGAAAACCCACCTTGCTGGTTTTTCCCCTGTCGTTTACCTGATTATCAACTATCGTTTTATAGTCGACCCCTCTGTTTTATCCGATATTGAAACTTGTATATAAAATTTTTTTCTGAAGCTAAATTTTTTTAATATTTAGTAAAGGGTTTAGTTTTTATACATCCTTATTATTCACTACAGACAACCCTAGCTTGCGGTTAGCTTATCCTTTTTATTCTTTAAAAAAAAAA
>JAHBCN010013894.1:0-23704 GCA_019359885.1 Listronotus oregonensis
TCAGTACTTTGTAAGTATTTATTCGTAGAAAAATTTTAGCGTGAAAAAGATTTTGTAACAAAATTTTCCCTACAAGATAAATTTATTTAGAAATTCAATTTCTTTTGAAAACTTAAAATGGACAGGTTTAAAAACTTTGGGATCTACTCTAGCAATTGCCTAATAGTCTAGGAGAAATCGGCGATAGTAAAAACTATTCCCCCCAATTTTTTTAAACGACCCTTTTTTAAATTGCCCTACTGATGATATAAATGCATGTTGCCTTGGCGCCACCTGGTGCATATTGTTTAAACGGAAATTGTTTAAACAAATTAAAGGTTTTGTTTTTTTTTATATTCTTTATTGAAATTAAAAAAAAAAAGGTAGCATCACTTTTTACGATAAAGAATATTTTTGGAGATAGGGTTTTTTAAAACTTCGAAAGATCTAAAATTTGGGGGATTTTGACCCATGAAAAAAATAAAATATAAAATATATTTTTTTTTCTTTATACAATAGTTATTAATTGAGATTTAAAAAAATTTATTTTTTAAACAGGTTTTTGGATTGTTTATTACAAGTAAAATAAAACTCCAATAACTTTTGTTAAATTGATTTCGGAAAAAAAAACGTATAAAAACAAATTGTAGGTTTTTTCCAAAATTTTACCTTCCTATATTCTTGCGACAGTAGATAATGATTTCAGCAATTGTTTTGTAAGATGGTTATCTGTTTGCAATCTTCAAAATCAACCACAAAATTTCCCAAAAAAAAACAGAAAGATTTTGACTTTTTAATTTGCCAAGTCGTCCAAATATTTACAAACATGTGAACAAGTGAAGATAAGGCACGTTACTTGCTTTTCGGCCCCGGAAAGTAATGTTTGGGATTAACGCACTTCCATTTTGTCCTTGGGAAATTTGTTGAAACAAAACTTTCCCAAATTTTCCATCGCTCTCAGATTTGGGTCTGCCTGTGTGTGGAGAGCACCTGCGTTTGCGGCGAAAATGCGGGATATTTATGGCCTACATGGGTTAAGCTGAAAAAAACCCAGGGCGTTCTTCTAGACACAGTCAGATAAATGACATTATAAAAAGAGCTCTGATTTTAGCTGAAAATCCTTCTGTTTAGAGCCTCTTGGAGTTTGCAAAAGGGATGGAAAACGGGAATGGAATGACCTTAATGCCATGGAAATATGGAAAACAATTACGTTGGGGCGCTACTTGCAGCCAAAACTTGCAAAATCCTATCTGGGCAAAAATTAATTTTTTAAGGTGCGGCTGCTCGTATTCCGAGAATAAAACATCTGTATAAAGAGCTTGAAGAACGCTTTTTCTTCATTCCTTTTCGTTGAAACTTTTGGTCCTTTGGGTGATGAGGGTAAAGGGGTTTTATTAATGAAATTTGAAAAATACAATGCAAAAAATCTCGAAGTTTCATCATCCAAAAAATTGGTTTAGCTGTGCAACGGGGTAATGCAGCATCGGTCCTAGGAACAACCAAAGACCTAGGGCTTTATGAAGTTTTTAATGTTTAAATATAGATTAAGTTATTTATTTAATTTTAGAATATTGTTATTTGGTATTTATAAGATTATATATCTTATTTATTTAATTGTAGGAATTCAATTAATAATAACATTGCTCTCATTAACAATTTTGATAAAGTTACTAGTTCTTAAGATAAAATAAAAAAAATTCAGGACATAGAGGGGCCGATCCCGCGTATGAGTCAAGAGACGGCGTTAAATATCTAAAGGGGGGATACTTTGAGCGCGCTTAATAAACAAACAAAAAACCTGTATAAACAAAAAAAAACAATCTCAATTAAGGATATTATTAACTATTGTATAAAAAAATAAAAAATATTTCTTTATGTTTTTTTTTTTTATATATATTTTTTATGGGTCAAAACTACCCCAATTTGAGATTTTTCGAACTTTTAAAAAAAATTTATATCTTCAAAAATATTAACTTTATCGTAAAAAGTCATAGGACCTTTTTTTGTATTTTAAAAGAATATTAAAAAAAATGTTTAGTTAAAAAATAACAGTTCCTTGCAGTTATTTAAACAATTTCGGTTTAAAATAGGGGACCAGGTGGGAGGCAACATGCATTTATATCATCAGTAGGGCAATTTAAAGAGGGTCGTATAAAAAAATTTGGGGGGGAAAAAGTTTTCGGTACCATGCGCCGATTTCCCAGGCTATAAAGTTATGAAGTATTGCTGAGGGCAATAATTGTTTAATTTTTATTTTTGGTTTTTTTAAAATAAAAATTTTTTTAAAAAAAAAAAATTTTTAAAATTTTAAAACCAAAAAAAAAAAAAAAAATTTTTTAATTTTTTTTTAAATTTTTTTAAAAAAAAATTTTTTTTTTAAAAAAATAAAAAAAATTTTTTTTAAAAGAAAAATTTTTAAAAAAAAAAAAATTTTAAAGGGGGTTTTAAAACTTTTTTTTTTTTTAAAATTTTTTTTTTAAAAAACCCCCCCCTTTTTTTTAAAAAAAATTTTTTTTTCCAAAAAATTTTTTTTAAAAAAGAAAGGTTTTTTCCCTTTTTTTTTTTTTTTTTTGGGGGTTTAAAAAAAAAAAAAATTTTTTTTTTTTTTTTAAAAAAAAAAATTTTTTAAAAAAAAATTTAAAAGGGGGTTTTTTCCAAAGCCCCTTTTTTAAAAAAAAAGGGGGAAAAAAAAAATTTTTTTTAAAAAAACCCAAACCCTTTTCCCCCGGGGGTTTTTTTTTTTTTTTTTTTAAAATTTTTTTTTTTTTTTTGGAAAAACCTTAAAAAAAAAATTTTCTTTTAAAAAAAATTTTTTTAATTTTGGGGGGGTTTTTTTTTTAAAAAATTTTTTTAAAAAATTTTTTTTTTTTTAAAATTTTTTAAAAAACCCCAAAAAAAAAATTTTTTTGGGGAAATTTTTTTAAAAATTTCTTTTTTTTTTTCCTTTTTTTTTGGGTTTTTGGGGAAAAATTTTTAAAATTTTTTTGGGGGCCCCCCCTTTTTTGCCCCCAAGGGGGCCCAAGAAAAAATTTAAAAAAAGGGGGCCCCCTTTAAAAAAAAAAAAAAAAAAAAAAATTTTAAAATTGGGGAAATTTTTTTTTAAAAAAAAAAAATATTTTAAAAAAAATTTTTTTTTTTTAAAATTTTTTTTTTTTAAAAATTTTTTTTTTCCTTTTTTAAAAAATTTTTTTAAAAAAAATTTTTTGGGGGAAAAGGGGGGTTTTTTTGTTTTTTTTTTTTTAAAAAAATTGTTTTTTTTTTTTTCCTTAAAAAAATTTTTTTGGGGGGGGGGTTTTTTTTTTTTAAAATTTTTGGGAAAAAAAAAACCCAATTTTTTTTAAAATTTTGGTTTTTTTTTTTTAAAAAAAATTTAGGGTTTTTTAAAAATTTTTTTTTTTTTTTAAAAAAAAAAAAAATTTTTGGGGGAAAAATTTTTTTTTTTAAAAAAAAAAAAAAATTTAAATTAAAAAATTAAAAAAAAATTTTTTCCCCCCAAAATTTTGGGGCCCAATTTTTTTAAAATTTTTTTTTTAAAAAAAAAAAAATTTTTTTTTTTGGTTTTTTAAAAAAAAAAAATTTTTAAAAAAAAAATTAAAAAAACCCTTTTTTTAAAAAAATTTTTTAAATTTTTTAAAAAATTTTTTTTAAAAAAAAAATTAAAAAATTTTCCCCCCTTTTTTTTTTCCCAAAAAATTTTATTTAAAAAAGGGTTTTGGGGTTTTTTAAAAAGGGGGTTTTTTTAAAAAAAATTTTTTCCAAATTTAAAAAAAAAAACCAAAAGGTTAAAAAAAGGGGGAAAAAAAATTTTTTGGGGGGGGAAATTTTGGGGAATTTTTTGGTTTTTAAAAAAATTTTTTAAAATTTTTTTTTTTTTTTTTTTAAAATTTTTTTAAACCAAAAAAAAAATTTTTTAAAAATTTTTTTTTAAAAAATTTTTTGGGTTTTTTTTAAAAAATTTGGCCAAAAAAAAAAATTAACCCCGGGGGAAAAAAATTTTTTTGAAAATTTTTTTTTTAAAAAAATTTTTTCCCCAAATTAAAATTTTTTAAAAAAGAAAAAAAAAATTTTTTAAAAAAAAATTTTTAAAAAGGGGTTTTTTTTTAAAAAAAAATTTTTAAAAAAAAAAATTTTTTTTAAAATAAAAAAAATTTTTTTTTAAAAAAAAAAGCCCGGGGGGGGTTTTTTTTTTTTAAAAAAACCCCCAAAAAACCCCCCCTTTTTTTGGGGGTTTTTCCCAAATTTTTAAACCCGGCCCCCAAATTTTTAAAAAATTTTGGGCCTTTTTTTAAAATTTTAAAAAAAAAAATTAAAAATTTTTTAATTTTTTTAATTTTTTTTTTTTTTTTTAAAAAAAAAATTGGCCCCCGGGTTTTAATTTTTAAAAAAAAAGGGGAAAAATTTTAAAGGGGGTTTTTGGCCCAAAAAACCCCCCCTTTTTTCCCCCAAAAAATTTAAAAAAAGGGGTTTTTTTTTTTTGGGGCCCCCCTTTAAATTTCCCAAAAACCCCCTTTTTTTTCCTTTTTTTCCCCTTTTTAAAAATTGGGGAAAAAATTTTTTTTTTTAAAAAAAAAACCCCCCTTTTAAACCGGGAAAAAACCCCCAAAAAACCCCCCCAAAAAAAGGGGTTTGGGTTTTTTTTGGGTTTTTTTTTTGGGGGGTTTTTTTAAAAAAAATTTTTTAAAATTTTTTTTTTAAAAAAATTAAAAAAAAACCCCCCAAAGGAGTAGAATGGAGGGTGAAAGTTTAGATCCTTTGTCTTTTCCCGAACTTAAATTATAAACATTGGTATGTAGGTTTCTTATTAGGATTAAACATTATCTGTTTAACACTTCTGGAATTAAATAACGGAGGAGAGGGTGGGGGGGGGGGTAAAAAAGGGGTTAAAATGGGGATGGAAAATTTGTATAAAAAAAAATTTATTTTTAAAGGGAAATAAGGTAGTGTGTAATTAGGCTTCTGATTATCCAGAAAAAAAAGAAGACGTCAGTTTAAAAAAGGAAAATTTTGGGAAAATCCTCCCCAAATAGTTAGAATGGACTGGACTTGGGAAATATGAAAATTGGTATGTAGGCTATTGATTACGGTTAAAATTAAAACTTTTTAAAATTTTTTAAAAAACCGTCCCTTGGGGGGTTATATATTTTATAATAGGTTATGAAAGTTTTATTTTTAAAAAAAAAAAATTATTTTTAAAATTTTTTTTATAGAAGAATAATTAGGCATATGATTACCCAAAAAAGAGGAGATGTCAGCTAAAAAGTATTTTAGAAAACTTTCTCCGTAGTTGGGTGAAATGGGGGGAAAGGTTTTTTGGGAAACCCCATTCATATTAAAAATTTAACAAAAGGGAAAAACGATAAAAAAAATTGCTCAACCCCTGACGCGCCCCTCTGCGTAGTGTGTGACGGGGGGACCAAGGGGTGTAGCGTGATGTGGGTGTGACTTAAAAAGAATTATTTTAAATTGTAATCAAAAATTTAAAACCAATTTTCATACTTCTAAGTCCAGAAATAGCCCAAAATTCATCTAAATTTTTCTCTCCATTTTACCCCTTCAGGGGGGGTTTTTAAAATGGAGTAAAAATATTCATAATTTAATTTTTGGAATCGATAAAAATCCTTTATACTTGTTAGAAAATCATTTCAGGTAGGAAACGTCTGCATTTTCATAGGTTTCCCTTTAAAAAGGTTTTCGAATCTGCTTCAATGTGGGCATTTTGGATTTTTTGCCCATGGAGACATTTGATCAAAAAAGGCCGGATAACAAACTACAATTTCAGCCGATTTGACCGGAAACCAATTTCCATAAGTTAGTGCGGGGTCCTTTAACAAAATTTGGTGAGATGTTTCATTATAGCATGATATTTTTTGGGCCAAATATGAAGGTCCTTAGAAGAATGTAAAAAGGGCCCAAAAAATTGAAAAAAATTTCTTTTTTTTTTTCATTTTTTTTAAAAAAATTTAACCCAAAAATTCCTTAATTTAGAAAAAAATGCGTTTTTTTTTTTCCTTTTTATTTATATCAAAAATGTTTCGGACCTTTCTGGAAGGAAGCAGTTCTTGATTTTTGGTACATACATTTTTCTAAAGGATTTTTAGCACAAACATGCCTGTCGCTTCGTACATCCGACCAAAAGCCAATAAGGCTTGGTCTAATATGTAGAAAAGGAATTAACTGACTGTTAATGTCCATAAAACTGTTGCGTTGCAAAATATGTCATATTTAACATAACTTTTTTTACCAACATAGTTAATTTTTATTTCTGAGAAATTCATATTGTATAATTGTGTCAAGAGTATACATCGGTTAAGGCAAGTTAAGCTACTTCGCCAACAACAGCTGTAAAAAATAATATATTTTGAGCACATATTTGTATCCATGCATTTTTTTTAAATATGTGAAGGTCATTTAAAAATTAAATAAAATATATTTACGTTTTTATAAGTTGCTTCCCACGCCACTGCACGAAACTAGGTTCGGAAACGGCACAAATATTTAAGCATACCTTAAAACTGACATAATTAGCCCAGGATAAAAATAGGTTAAAATCAGTGGCGGATCTAGTAATTGAAATAACATATGTTTAATATCTCGTTTTGGCAAATTATCTTTTTCGTTTGCAATGAAGCTATCTAGCCGAGGCAATGAAGCACTAAAAAGGGCAAAAGTTCGGAATTTTTTGCACTAAGACGGATCGGACTGCGATTTTTTACATTCGTTTTCAAAAGTTTTTTTGTAAAAATGTACCTACTTTGTGACTTATACAAACCGCAAATTGCATTGCTGCAGCCAAAAATGCATTCAAAAAATGCATATTTTTGAGACGGCTTTTGGGAGATTTATTAATAACTTTGTAAATATTAGTCAGAACTGCCCCAACTCGGGTTCTCAAGGGTTTTACGGTCACTAATCACGATTATGATGTTTAAATTGACACACAGCCGACCTGGAGCGTGGGACTCTTCCAAAATTCACGCAGGGAAGAGGAGAAACTCGACGCCCGGGGGTTTTTTGGGTCGCTGAATTCAAATATGGCATTGGAGAACACTTCCCAGACACCTGGTGCACCCGAACCTGGACGCGGACCTCATCTCCGAGGGTTTTCCTCACACAGACGAACCGAAATTGGTATGGGGTTTTTTTGGGGCTCTGAATCCGAATTTCCCGGCGAAAACGACCCCACGAACACCTGGTGCACCGTAACCTGGCCCTGAACGTCATATCCGTGGGAATTAGAGAAAAACTTGACGCCCGGGGTTTTTTTGGGTCACTGAACTCAAATGTGGCATGGGCGAACACCCCTGGGACACCTGGTGCTCCGGAACCTGGACGCGGACGTCATCCCCGAGAATTTTTTTGACAAGATCGCCCAAAACAGCCCAAAATATTATAGGGGCGTTTTTGGGCGCTTAATCCAAATTTCACGTCGAAAACGCCCCTACAATGATTTTCAAGTTGTTTTTGGCGATCTTGTTAGCAAAACTATGGGGGACGTCGTCCACGTCCAGGTTCCCTAGCACCAGGCGTCCGGAAGGTGTTCGCCCATGCCACATTTAAATTCAGCGACCCAAAAAACTCCCGGGCGCCAAGTTTCTCTCCTTCCCCACGTGAATTTTGGGAGAGTCCCACGGAGATGACGTTCATCGGCGTTTCTGAGCTCCAGCTCGGGTGTGGATCAATTTGAACATCATAATCGTGAGCAGCGACCTCGAAAACCTCCGATAACCCGATTTGGGCCAGTTCTGACTCTTATTTACAAAGTTATTAAATCTTCCAAAAGCCGTCTCAAAAAATAAATCATTTTTTGAATGCCTTATTGGCTGCAGCAATGTAATTTGCGGTTTGTGTAAGTCACAAAGTAGGTACATTTTTTACAAAAAAATTTTGGAAGCGAATGCAAAAAAAAACACATTCCGATCCATTTTAGTGCGAAAAATTCCGAGTTTGAGTGCTTTATTGTCTCAATTAATCACTTTTTTAAGATGTCCTATTAACTTTTCACAGGTAGTGGTTATTTTTACATCTTGTATAGTGGTACTATCGTAGTGTTCAAAATGTCAGATCCAATGCAATATTATGTAGTTTGAGACGTAGACATCGTTGATGGGAAAAATGGGTTAAACATCCAAAAGTACAACGACCTTCATTAAAAATAAAAAAAATAAAATTAAAAAAACACGGAACTTACGTTTTATAAATACGTGTTTTGCTATCCCAAACATATTTATCAATGCCCATTTCTTACTTATGAGGCAATATGTTCAGCAAAACAAAGAACTTTCTAATATCTTGATTATTTGCTTTGATGAATTCTAGTTTGCGTCTAAAAATTACACAGGTCCACCAAAAAAAGGTTATGTGTGCTGGGTGTCGGAGTAAGATTTTCTGATGTATTTTTTCCGCTGTACACGAATCTGAAGTCAAAATTGAGGGTCAAACAGCAAAAAATCGAGAAAACCCCAAAAAAACCGACACGGTACAGTTACCGGTAGATACCTGCTCCCACAGAATGTTTGGACTACGACTATGTAAACTATCAGAAATACAAAAATCATGGAACAAAGAAGAGAGTTTTTTAAATTGTCTTGAAAAAAGTTATATGAACATTTTTGATAAGATAAATAATAAAGGAGATATAAACAAAATGTACATTTGACAAAAATTTTAGTGCAAAATAGGATTTTTTTTATTAATATGATTTTTTTTTTAATTATAAATAATTTATTTTATTCATTTAGATCCCAAATCGCCAAAATTTACTGCAAAAGGTTATATAACTTAAATTAAAGGTGTTGTAAAAATCCATAGTATATTTCCCATAAAGTTTCGTGTATCTTTTATAGTTTTTAAGTTATTGGCGTTTAAAATTTAAAAATAAAATCGTTAATATCTGAAATTACGCCTTTTATTGATTGTTTGCTGTGTGACCCCCAATTTTAACTTCAGATTCATGTTCAGCAGAAAAAAATACCGCAGAAAATCCTAGTCCGACACTCAGCACATACCACATTTTAATAAAAAAAGGTGTATTAATTGGCTATTTTTATTTTAGCGTGTGCACTTGTTTTGTAACATGTGCCTTTGTACAGTGTTATCTAACGAGGACTAAGCAGGGCTGTATTTTTGGCTTTCCTTCGTATTAAAAAAAAAGAATATCCATCTTGTAAATTGAAACAAAACCTTCTTTCGCCAATCACCTCTAAATGCGTAGCTGTTCCCTTATAGGTCCAAACACCATTACTGTATTTTATTAGCGGAGTTACCTGTGACTCTGTTGGAAATGTCACTGCAGAAATTACTTGTTTTTTCTTGGTTATGCACAACAATCATCTTTATTAATTTTCTTCATCTTACTGAAACGTACGGGATATTAAAACATTTTTCTTTTTAAATTTGTCAGTAAAATTTTAAAATATTTTATCCAAAACAGGTTATAATTTTTATTAGGGATTTTTGTTAATTTATTTTTAATGATTAATATAATAATTTTTAAAATGATTTTACTCGAAAATAGGTCAAAATACAAAGATCAACTCAAGAATGCCTTTTTTTATAGAAATAATAAAGGTTTTATAATTTGATAGTAAAAGTTCTAAAATTTCACAAACAAAAAATTTGGAGCATAATATACCAGGCAGACACCCTATATGTAACTTCTGGATAAAAAATATTTAATTTGGAAAATTAGCAACACGCAAGATTAGAAAGTAAACAACTTTACCAAATTTAGCTGGCCTACCTTCAGCGGTTCCAAAGATATTACAAAAAACGTAACTTTGGGGCCCATTCTTCGAGGTATTCTAGTCATCTTAGGGTGCATTTATCATGGCAGGAGTTCTAGAAATATTGCCCACTAATTTCGGCACAACCTGTTTAATATTAAATTTCATATTTTACACTTAATTTAATTTTTTAAATGAGTCACTTCTAAGGCTTTGCATCTGACCCACTTAATTATTAGCATAGCACAATACTGGAAAAAAAAGAGCAAAACCCAGTTTAAATGTATGCAAATATATTCGTAGCTTAATAATGCAAGACCATGTTTAATATTCGTTATTTCATTATATTTCTGCATTTTATTATCTATTCTATTTTATTTACAGTTAACGACTTAGTCGAGTGTCGTCGAGAAATTTAAAATTGGGCAATTTATAAAACAATAATAACCATTAATCATTTCCTAAAATCATTAAACTACCCAAAAAATCCCTATCAACACAGGGAGTAAATCAAAAACCATGCAGCTGAGGTTCTTTTTTTGTTAGAAAAACAAAAATATATATTCGAGGGGGAGGGCGTTTGCGTCGAACCAAAACACTGCCACCAAAGAGAACGGAATGGTCCCAAGTCACACTTACTATCGAACCAACAAATTTTTAAGGATCTCTACGATAGAGCGTAGTTGACGGTGAGCCACCAAAAGAAATCTTTGACTGCTGCCTTACCGTTTTCTTTAATATTGTCAGGTTAGTTATGTTAAGGAGACATTTGGTAAAAAATCTTTGAACCACAGCCTAACAGCCCGAAAACAAATAACATGGATTATTTATTTTTACTTTTAGTGGTAACTTTCGTAAATTTTCTTACAAGATGTTTTTAAACTTTCATGATCCCAATTTATTTAAAAGAGACTGTTCTAGTAGGTAAATACCCCAGTTGCCTTATTAAATCTCTAAAAGATTATTTTAGAAAATAAGTGAACTGAGGCATGAAGATGATGTACTTAATAAGCGTTCAATGCATGAACTTATCTAGGTCTTAAGCTATGATGACATTTAAGTGTTTTTGGACAATTCTAATATCTAAACAGGGTTTTCTAAAAGATTTATGATTTTGGCTGTCTGTGCCTTTCTTAAATTTTCTCTTCTTTTTTTTAAAGCTGCTCTTTAAATATATAATTTGCATTCGACCATCCAAGGTTTTTTAAAAGACATGTAAAACATGTTTTAAATATATTAAGAGTATGAAATGATAGACAATATGGATTCCGCCACAGTAGATCCACAGCTGATTCTTTCCTTTGTCTCACACAACTGGAACAAGTCCCTTGAGTTTCTTGGGGAATTCCAGATCGTTGCTCTTGACATATCCAAAGCTTTTGATCAGGTCTGGCATGATGGGCTTCTTAACAAACTTCCTTCTTACGGTCCTCCATCTAAGATTTGCTCTTGGCTTTCCAGTGTCCTTTTTAATCGACGTGTATCAGTTAATGTAGATGGTCATTCCCCCAGCGTCTACCAAATTAATGCTGGGGTGCCCCAGGGCTCAGTGCTGGCACCCACGCTGTTTCTTCTACACATTAACGATCTTCTCTCTTCCACAATCAATTCCATTCATGGATTTGCTGACGATAGTACCCTCCACTCTAGTATTCAATTTTTTAAGCCACCATGTAATTCTGATTTGGAAAACAAGCGCAGGTCAATGCAGATATCTCTTTCACAAGACCTTAAACTTATCTTGGATTGGGGCGCCAAAACTCTTGTTCAGTTTAATTGCCTTAAAAACACAGTCATGTTCGTTGTCGCGAAAAAGCCTGCCAATGCTCATCCTTTACATATGAGCGGCCAAGTTCTGCAGAACAAAGAGTCGTTTAATCTTGTCGGCGTTACTTTTGAAAATAACCTCAACTGGCACAAACATATTACATCCATAGCCTCGGCAGCTTCAAAAAACTTGGATTCCTCTTCCGAGCCAGTATTTCTGTCCCCAATCGTAACTGTTATCCCAAACCAAGACCGAAGCTAGTCTTGGGTCCCCTTGATTCTGTCCTTCAGAGAAGAGCCTTGTTTTTTGATCATGTGGGCTTTTTTTGAGTGAGTAATAATTTCGTCTCAAGGTATTTTTACCCGCTAAAATATATAAATTTTTTGGCACTTCCAAAGAGAAACGTAGTCAACTTTTTATCCTTTTAAGTTTTAGAGAGAATTCCATTTTGCTTTACAATGTTTTACTTTGAAATAATAATTATAAAAAGGATTATTTTAAAATCTAGGTTTATTACATAGGGGGCTTAAATTTTAGTGATAGGAAATATTTAAATTTTCTTTAAAGAAGCATATAAAATTACAATACTGAGTATTCTGAGGCAGAAAAAACTTTTAATTTCAACCAGATGTGAAATTTCCATGAAAAGGATTCTGATGTAAACATTGGTTTCTAATTAAAAAAAAAGTTAGTTTTTCTCTGTCGTAAACGGTTTTGGAGACATCGAGCTTTGTCGGACCATTGAGTCACAATCTTATTATTTTTGAAATATGTTACTGAATCTACTAGTTATTGTTTTTGGATAATTTTATTAAAAAACGAAGTGATCGATTTAATTATTATTTTATTAAAAAAAACCTGTTACTCATAAAATAATCGCCTTTTTAGGTAGTTCTCGACACATTTTTTGTCATGTCTGTATGAAATACCTCTGTATATTGAATATAAAAATTGAATATTATAATTAAAAAAAGTGACAAAAGTGCAAGAGTCTTGCAGGTCGGTCTTGGTCTTGCGTAGTCTTGCACCCTCGGTCTTGGTCTTGGTCTTGGTCTTGCAAGCGAGAAGGCGGTCTTGGTCTTGGTCTCGGTCTTGGTCTTGCTGCAAGACCAAGACCGCAAGACCAAGACCGGTCTCGCTCATCACTATTCCATTCCAGAAAATATTTTTTTCTCCCAATCTGTACACTCTGTATGTATCCCAAATCAGATCCTCTTTAGAATATTGTTCTCATGTCTGGGGAATGACGTCCCCCTTAACAACAGAGAAGAGCCGTTCGTCTTATTAATGATCCAATGCTCACAGAAAGGCTTCCTCTTCTTGCCCACCGTCGAGCTGTAGGGGATCTTTCGTTCTTCTATAGGTATTTTTACGGCTTCTGCTCAGAGGAATTGGCCAGTATAATTCCTTCTCTGGCAGCTTCCAACAGAGCAACACGTAGTGCAACTTTTATGCATCCTTTTACAGTTCAGTTAGAGAGGCCCCAAACTTCCCGCTTTCTTCGTTCCTTTATTCCTAATGTTTTTCTTTGCAGACATAATAATTATAAAACACTTTTGGAGCCGTCACTGGCTTAGAGTCAAGACACTAACTAGGTATTAATATACATAGGAGCATATAAATTTATTAAAAAAAATCATTTTTTACACAAATAAATTTAGTGCCATGCTACGCTGATCAAATTCGCAAAAATAGCTCACTGTTTTTCTCTGAAATAAAATAAATGTTGATAATGAAATTTTACAAATTGTTATTTCAACAAAATTTTTCATAATGACAGAAGTATGCAGCCTATAATGATGGTAATAATATATTATTTTGTTTACTGAATAAAATATACTAGGGGTTTATAAGAAAAATAGATCTAAAATATTTAGAATTTAGTACACACCAAGGTTATTTACGGGATGAATTTTAAACTGGATTAAATCTGGTATTAAGGAGCCACTTTATTTGCTAATTAAAATGAAGAACGGATTTATTTATTTTCAGTTTGGCACACTTTTATCGTCTCTGTATGAAATTTGAACCTTTGTTGGCGGTAGCCGCCACCCGACAAAATCAAGACAGACGTATCTTATGTTGGAGTAACCAACAAAGTAATTTAAGTTAAACCAATAGACGAATTGCTGCTAGTCTCAAAACTAGCAATTAATATCTGCTCTTTTTGTACACCTTATTAAATGCGGGCACCTAATGACATGACTGATTTAAAAAGCCATTAAAATTTAAAAGGTAAAAGATAGCAACAATATGGGAAAACGTCCTCCCCAAACCACCAACCACCAGTGTTAAGCCGACACGAGTTGATCTTTACGAGTAATTCATCTCCCATAGAGCATCCGCCAATACAAGTGTGATGTCGAAACATCTGCAAGATGCCGGAAGGGATATATTTGATGACCGATTATACCTTCGGGTCGAGAAAAATGGTACTGAAGAAATGATTAAATGTTTTTAAATAGTATTTTTGTTTAATTGTCAACATTACAAAGGAAGCACCGCTAACTTCTTTTTGAGGTGTGTTCGTAAAATTTTGTTGTTTAATTCGTAAATTTTCAGGATTTTTCTATTTTGTGACAACGCTTAATGGAAGATTCCTGATCTGAAAATAAAAGAAAAAGGTTATACAGGGTTTCCGGAAATCCCGTTCGTATATTTTAAGGGGTGATTCTAACATATGTCTGGAAATGCCTCCTAAGGGCGTTATCGCCCTTTGAAGATGGTCTTCAAAAACTGGTTTTTATTTCTTATCTCTGTTAGATAGAGCCATGATATTTGGTATACGAGTTACACTCGATAAAAGAAATAATCGCCACCAACTGCGTAATTGAAATTTTAAGCAGTGGTGCGTGGACAGGGGCGTACCCAATTTAATTTGGCCCTATTTTTTTGTTGTTAGACTTTTTTAACTTTCAAATTTCGATAGATAGATAGCCTGGTATTGTTTACAGAAAAAAGGTATTCTTGGAAAATTTTGCCAGACTAACAGTTCTCGAGTTAGAGTGATCCGAAGAAAATACTACATTATTACTATCTAAAGTGTGTTTTATTAAGAAAGCATTAAAGTAGGGTTTTAACTTCCGTGAGAACAGTAAAACTTAAACGAAATATTCAAAATGGCTTCCAGCCATATCAATACAACTGTTTAAACGATTTCTTATTGATGCTCTCACTCTTGCAAAAATACCTTGTTTGTTTCGTATGTATTGACACTTTTCTATCACTCGTTGCTCCAATTGTTCTACACTAGTAATAGGCCTTGAATAGACTAAAGCTTTCAGAAAACCCCATAGAAAATAATCTAATGGATTTAGATCTGGGGAACGAGAAGGCCAAGGCGTAGGACCTCCTTGTCCTATCCATCTGTCATGATAAGTTTGATTTAAATATTTACGAACTAAGATACTAAAGTGGGGCGGGGCTCCGTCGTGCATGAACCACATTTCTAATCTATCTCCGAGAGGCACATCGTCAAGTAACTCTGGTAGAACCTTTGTAAAAATGCTAAATACGTTTAACCATTGAGTCGTTGGGGCATAACATAAGGTCCTATTAATCGGTCGCCTATAATCCCGGACCACACATTAATCGAAAATTTATCTTGGAACCGTGCTTCGACTAGCGCATGCGGATTTTCATCCGCCCATACATGGGTATTATGAAAATTTTCAATACCCTCCCGTGTAAACCCTGCTTCATCTGTAAATAAAACTCTACGAAGCATCAAGCGATTTTGCCGACATTTTCTTTACATCCATTCACAGAATTGAACTTTTGGTTGTAAGCCTTGGGGCTTAAGTACTTGCACTCTTTGTAAGTGATAAGGATGGAAAAGTTGTTCGTGCAATATTTCACATACGACACTTTTTGAAACATTTTCCTGTAATGCGATTCGCCTTGTACTAGACCCTGGATTAGCGGCAATTTGTTCTAAAACTCGTTCCTCCGCCTCTGGGGTCCGAGTGGTACGATATATTCCACAGTTACTTCGATCGGCAACAAAGAATCCATTTTCCCTAAGTCGTTGGTGCAAACGAATAAATGTTTTTTCACAAGGACTTCGACGATCGGGCAAACCTTCTTCATAGAATCGACGAGCTTCACGGGCACAACCATTTGTCTTGCCGTACATGAAATGCATATTAGACATTTCTAAGAATGAATACTCCGCCATTAAAAAAAATATCTTTGGAAACACGATTTCACAATTAAACAGTTTTGACAATTTTATAAGCAAACACGGGCAAAATTGACTGTGATTGTTTCCATGGCAGTCACCGCCTACTTTAATGCTTTCTTAATAAAACACACTTTAGATAGTAATAATGTAGTATTTTCTTCGGATCACTCTAACTCGAGAACTGTTAGTCTGGCAAAATTTTCCAAGAATACCTTTTTTATGTAAACAATATCTTAATTCGAAATTAGAAAGTCAAAAAAGTCTAACAACAAAAAAATGGGGCCAAATTAAATTGGGTACGCCCCTGTCCACGCACCACTGCTTAAAATTTCAATTACGCAGTTGGTGGCGATTATTTCTTCTATCGAGAGTAACTCGTATACCAAATATCATAGCTCTGTCTAACAGGGTTTCGAGATAAAATATAAAAACCTGTTTTTGAAGACCATCTTCAAAGGGCCATAACGCCCTTAGAAGGCATTTCCAGACATATATCCATATAAACTTTTTTTCATATATTTTTGTGTAGAATCACTCCTTAAAATATACGAACGGAATTTCCGGAAACCCTGTATAAACGTAGCTCCAAAACGGTTATATTTTTAGTATAAAGGGTGGCGCTTTTGCGATGGATTTTTAGTGTATAGGTAAAACGATAAGAAAAAATCCGATGACACGTTCTAGAGTTAGATTTTCCAAACAACCTCAACAATATAACAGGATTTCGTTTAACCTGATTCATATCGGAGATATATTTTAAAATTTTGACTAATTCGTACAAATGTTTCTCGGTTGTTGGTAATAATGGAAAAAAATTTAAAGAGCATGTTTATGTAGAAACTTACCTAGAATCCAGTAGCATATTTAATTATTTTTTATCAGTTACGGTTTTAGAAATATAACCCAGAATTGCCTTTTTTAATAGGACTCCCTGTATATTATTTAATTATTTGTTTTGCAATTAAATTACATCTATTAATACCACACACCATATTTATTTTTAGCAAAACCTGATAAGATTTATATTTTGAACACCCTGTATAAGATTTACATTGCAATAAACTTATTTTTTCTTTAGTAAAATACGTTTATAAAAATAATTAATATTGTTTTTAAATTATTAGCTTTATACCCCTTTTTTAGTCATTTTTATTATATTTAAGTTAATGACTATTAGCTTTTCAAGTAAATAATGTTTTTGTAATTACAAAGGTTGCTAATTGACATTAATGAAAACATTTGACATGTCCCTTAATATTTGACAAAATATCTTGAAGATGAATATGAGTTATTAAAATAGTAAAAAAAAAATAAAAAGTTTCTAAATTATGCATACAAATGTGGGTCCGTTTTGTGGGAAACAGGTTGGTATGAATACGTGACATCGAAATAACATATACTTTTAAATAAACTGCAAGTTTCATAATATGTTCTTACCATTTTCATTATTTATTAATTTCACGGAAAACATTTCTCGTATACTTTTATTCGGCCGATCAAAACAAACTGTGGGTGGACTATACGGTTGAATTATTGCATTCTATGCGTGAGTGTAGAATTTATATTTAACTTTCTCATCTTTAATAGCCTATTTTGCCAAAAACTTGTATTCGTAATAATTTTAGATTTTCAAATAATACAAAAACCTATTTTTATTTGTTGTCGACTGGTTTTGTAACCTTAAAAAATTGTCGACAGTCGAAAACAGTTTTTATATTTACTTTTTTTTGTTTTGATTTAACACAAGAGCTACTGACCAATGAATTATTCGCTGCCTTAGATGAAACCTGCGTCCTAAATTTGAAGACAGACAAACTCTCGCCATTGGTATTGTGTAGACCAGCGTTACTCAAGCTTTTGGTATTCGCGGACCAATTTTTAATCATGATTTTCATCGCGCCCCCCATACGATAAAATGTATACAATAGTATTTAGATTTTCTCGGCTCTAAACCTACACTACGACCTTGTCCTCTTCCGGACGGGTGTATCGTATACGACACAGCGAAAATATACCTTAAAGAATGGCTGTAGCGTCCGCGTTACAGCAATAAAAAACCTTTAAAAGACGGGTGTATCATTTAGGTTACGGTCGATAAGAACAAACTTCTATTTTTTAATATAGATTACAGCTAAATATAGAAAAAGGACTAAGACTGTCTATTTCTAATATTAAGCCTTCCTTTGAAAAACTTTGCTCTGCGAGATAGGCCCAAGGAAATCACTAATAACACAGCTATACAAAAAAAGTTAAAGGTCCGAAAGATTTGACCATATTATCTTTTTTTTTGGGTCGCTGAATCCGAATCCGGGGCCAGTTTGACCCCAACAGGTCAGAGTCAAGGGCATTTCAAGGTCAAATTTGCAAAATTAATCGCAACCAAATTTAAACAGTGTATACTTATGTTTTTGAGGTCGCTGAATACGAATCCGTTGTCAGGTTGACCCCATCCAAATTCGGTTGCGATTTGACCTTGAAATGCCCTATAAAAAAATTAAAGGTCTGAAAGACTTAACCATAGTATCATTATGTTTTTAGGGTCGCTGAATCCAAATTCGGGGTCAATTTGATCCTATAAGGTCAAAGTCAAGGGCATTTTAAGGTCAAATCGCAACCAAACTTAATGTAAACATAAGTACACACTGTTTAAATTTAGTTGCGATTAATTTAAAAGATTTGACCTTATTGGGTCAAAGGGATTCGGGTTCAGCGATCCCAAAAAATTAAGATACCAAGTCTTTTGGACTTTTTTTTTTGTGGGCTGTGTAATTATTTTTTTCCTAATTTAGTAGGTTTTAATTAACAAGGTTTTGGTTTAGTAAGTTGTTTTAATATAATAAGTTAATTATTAAATATTATGTCGAAATGTAGAGGGTTGGCATTTTATTAGGGTCCTATACATTTTCTCAGAAACTGCAGACTTTTGAAAAATAAAGATGACACAAAAGTTTCTTGGATTAGTTTATTCTTTTAATTAATTTCATTTTCACATATTCAGGGTGTTCATTGTGTTGGCCGTCGGTGTTTACTTCCTTATTTTTAATGGGACACCCTATTAATTATATATTTAGAAAGCGCTTTCAAAGACAAGTTCAACGATATGCAACATTATGGGTCTATGTCGCAACGTTTCGGGTTATTTGAAGATTTTTTTAAGTTTTGACCTATTTTTAAATTAATACAAATACGGTAAATATTCCTTTTTTTTTAATTTGTTAACGTAAAAAGTATAACTAAAGCTTATCTATATTATGTAATATTTATATTATTTATATTAGCAAGCATTTTTTTTTATTTTAAAAATCTTACAGGGTTGACATGTTTTGTCTATCATAAAATGTTTTGAGTTTTTTTGAATGCAATCCCCTGTATATAATATCAAATCTATATAAAGAATTAAAAGACCTTTTCAACGATGTTTAACAACATGTCTCGGCGAGTCACCGTTTCGAGCCTATAAATAATTTTCTTCAAAAAAAGTATTTTTCTTTTTCCAAACATTCTACACCTTGTATACTTTATATTATGAATTAATATGGGGGATTTGGTTAACTCATCTTAAACCAAATTTATTGTATTGATTCATAATATTAAGTATACAGGATGTAGTGTGGTTGAAAAAAGTAAAATATGACTCTTCCTGAAGACAATCATCCAGAGGTTCGAAACGGTGATTCGCAGACCCATGTTGTTATACATTGTTGAAAAGGTATTTTAATTCTTAATATAGATTTGTTATTATATACAGGGGATTGCATTTAAAAAATTAGAAATGTTACGATGGACAAAACATGGCAACACTGATTAATTTTTAAAACTAAAAAAAATTTACCTACAAACGTAGATAAAATAAGCTTTTGTAATTACTTTTACCTGAACAAATAAAAAAAAGGAATATTTACTGTCTTTTTATTAATTTAAGGATAGGTCAAAAATGAAAGAAAAACGTCAACAAATCCGAAACCTTGCAACACACCCATACCGGTATATATCGTTGAATTGATCTTTGAAAGCACTATCTAAATATATAATAATATATAGGGTGTCCCATTTAAAATAAGGAAGTGAACACCGGCGACCAATACAATATCCTCCCCGTAAATGTAAAAGTGGAATTAATTAAAAGCATAAATCAATCCAAGAAACTTTTCAAAAGTCTGCAGTTTCTGAGAAAATGTATAGGAGTATAAAATGCCCACCCTGTACATTACTACAGGTTGAGAATCGCTGGTGTAGACTATAGACTTACTATTCCCATAAAATCGTTCTATAAAGCCCTACCGAGTGCGTAACATAGTTTCGGATCCATTACAATTTATTGTCAATATGACACACGTTTAGCAAACACAGTGGCATTTTCAAATGTTTACAAATCTTGAGAATATTAAAAAATATATATCATAAGTACGGATACTGGATAAAGCAATGTGTGACACACCTCCCCTAAAATAGTTTAAAAATAGAAATACTGACGCAACGTCATAATGTAATTTGCATCGACGTAAATCGATTTTTTTATCACTTATCAATTTTTAATTTAGCCAACCACAGTTAGTCCTTAAGTAAATTGCGATTGTAACCTAATCGGTTACTAAATAACCATATATAAGTATTTGTTGTTTAAAGTTTTATACATTTTTGGAAACACATAAAATAATAATATGGCTGATAATACTGTACGGGATACTTCACTATCTCCCAAATGGAAAGAAATATTTAATTCTGCGCGTTCCATCTGGCGTCGCGACGCCAGGATATTAAAAATGGAAAGTTTTAAAAGTATTTTTATTTATTAAACTTTCTTGTAATTTGCAGCAATGTCTTGATTGAACCCCAAATCTCCTATTTTTAAGATATATATTTCGGCTCTTATTTTCTTATAAGCTTATTCCCTATTCTTTCAAAGCAAACATCAGTTGCTAATTTCAAGTTTTTGTGTTTTTAATTTAAGTTTAACATTTTAATATTTTAAGGTTATCCTCAAGTTGACTTTTTTAATATAACTGAACTGATTTTTTTAAAATAAGAAATGGCATTTCTTTTAAAATACGAGTATTCTAACGTCACATTGTCATTAAAGTAGACAAGAATCTGTTAATTAATTAAACCTCTATTTGTATTAACAAGTTTTATTAACAAATAGTTTACGGTGGATGGAAAATGGATACCGGCATTTTAACTAATGAAATTTTAGTGGTCAAAATTATTCCTCTTTGTTCTGAGACAAGCATTGAAATGGCGCTACTAAAGGTGTTTTTTTAGCTATAATCTTCAATAGGTTTTGCAAACACAACTTCCCTAAGTAAAGTGACCCCAAAGAAAATAATTCAATGAAATCATCTTCGGAGATCATGTCGAAAATTCCAACGATCCCTGCATACCCATTCACCAAATGGATAATTAAGTTGCTAGATAATCGGCAACATTTTTTGCATTATAGTCAGGAGTCCCATCTTGGTGCGACTCTAGGTTTTGCGTCATACTAATGCGTACTTTTTCTAATAATTTAGGTAGCACAGTTTTAAGAAAACATATATAAAGAAGAACAGTTAAAGGGTTTTTATAAAAGTAAGACTTCATAAGATACCATTTAATGTAACACGCCACATATTTATACCGAAAATCCTTTGATTGTCTCTCCTCTTACCCACCAATGATTATTCCATGCCTGGTAGTGACAGATATGCGTGTATAAAACGTCATTATTAGGCAATCTGCTCTGGTTACTTTATAAAATTTTAAAGAGTTTTGGCCTTGATAATCAGCAAAAGCATTAAAATAGTTTTGGAGCCATTTAAAGAGCAAGATATACAAGGATAAAAATTATACTAATCTAGACGAGTTAAAAATTGCTGTTTATGCAGAATGCAATTAAATTTTAATTTACCAACCAGCCAACCTAAGATAACAATTTTATGAAGCCCTGGGTTATTGTCTAGCAGCCAATAGAGAAATATTTAATTTTTTTTAAATCCTAATTTTTAACATATTTTTTGTAATAGTATTAATAATTTATTGAAGCATTGAAGGTCGATTTCACTTAAAATTTGGACCAAATCGTGAAAAACTACTATTTTCGGGTTAAATAATCGCTTATAGCTTTTTTAACGCGCTTCGCTAGGCTTAGTTAGAAGTTAATTTGCATAGTAGAGCCTTTGGTACCGATATAGTAGGTGTGCCTCACCTACAGAGATCGATTTTACTCGAAATTTGGACCAAATCGTGAAAAAAACGGCTATTTTCGGGCTAAATAACCGCTTATAGCTTTTGAAACGCGCTTCGCTGGGCTTAGTAAAGAGTCAGGTTGCATGGTAGTGACCATAAGGAAGACATTGGGACCCCTATAGTAGGTGTGCCTCACCTAAAGAGGTAGATTTCAGTCAAAGTTCGGGTGAGGTTGCGTAAGTGGCAGTAAAACGACGCTTTGGCCGGACGAATAACCACTTAAACCATCTGAAACAACCCGATCTGACCTAGTTAAACGGTCAAGCTGTATTCTAGAGATCTTTGCAAAACTATTGGTACCAAAATTGCCTGTTAAACATCTTCGGAATCTTTATTTTCAGCGTTATTAGCTAGGGCGTGATGAACCAGCAAAAATTTGCTTTGCCAAAAATCTTTATTTGGTAGATAAAAAATAGATTTTCATATTTTCTTCTGGTTCGTGAATGGAAACATCTTGTTAGAGGTTCTACTTGATAAAAAAAATGATTTGAGCAGGTAAGTGCTCAAAAAGGTTTTTGATTTTGGGGTTCATTAAGGCATATATATATATATATATATATATATATATATATATATATATATATATATATATATATATATATATATATATATATATATATATATATATATATATATATATATATATATATATATATATATATATATATATATATATATATATATATATATATATATATATATATATATATATATATATATATATATATATATATATATATATATATATATATATATATATATATATATATATATATATATATATATATATATATATATATATATATATATATATATATATATATATATATATATATAAAATTTTTTTTTTGCATATATTACCATATTTATAATTTTAAGAAATTAACGGGGTTCCTTCGCATAACTGAAATGGTATGGTACATTCCACAATTTTGTTGATTTCTGACCGCAATAAAATCAAAAATGACAGCCCTTAGTGGTAAACCCAGCCATAAATAAGGCCCGACAAAATCTATTGGGGACCGCACCTTTTGAAAGGGTACAGGGCCTGATTATCTATAATATCAATAGTTTAGGGTTGAATTTTTCTCAATAAACACACACGAAAATACCTTTGGGAAACTCCCAACGAATGATGAACTAAGATGAAGACTCTGCTTTTTATTAAACACCTGCAATTTTCCTTTTAAACCTTCATAATAAACCAAAACTGGGGTTTAATAAAAAAAGGGAAAATTTTTAAATCCGACCACATGCGAATTTTTGTGGGAAACTACTGTAGGTATATGTTTAAAACCGAAACCCATACTTGTTGGCAGAAAGCCTGACCGTTAAAATAGCCCCGAAAAAAAAACCCTGATAAATGGCCCAAATACATTTTGCCCCCGTTATAATAGCCTCCAAAAAAAAAACACCAAAGATAAAAAAGATTATTTTTTTTATCATTTCTTTCGTTCACACTTTACAACGCTTGATGAAAATTTTAAACACCTAGAACAATTATTTTTTTGCAAAAATACTGTTTTTCGTTTATATGACTCTATTTCTTTTTTTTGTGTAAAAAAAAAAGAGAGGGGGTCCCATAGTAAAGATTACGCGAAAAAACTAAAAAATATTTCAATTATTGTATTCAAACCCGGGTCAGAGGAAGAGAAACCAGAATCTGTCGGCAAAAAGGGAAAGCCATTTTGTCCGGTCTCAAGCTTTTAAACAAGAGAAAAATAATTTTTCGACCCCCTTGACCAGATAAAAAGAAACGGACGATAATTCCTCGTCTCGGGACCCCTAACTTTTAATATATATATATATATATATATATATATATAT
>JAHBCN010013895.1:0-23783 GCA_019359885.1 Listronotus oregonensis
ATAGAGGGTTTTGTTTTGTTTTAATAAAAAACTTAATAAAAGGTTTTTTGTGTGTTTTAAGTGTCTAATGTGCATAATTTCATATTTTTTTGAGTTATTTATTTTTACCCTATGTATGCTCCTTCGCTGGATCTTCTGTTCTAACGAACAACACCGGTCATGGTTTTTTAGATCAGCAAAAGTTGCAAACAGATCTAGATGCAATATTCTTGTGGTGTACCTAAACAATCTGGAGCTAAATATAAATAAATGCAAGTCATTGTCGTTCTATAGAATTCTGAACCCAATACCAGCACATTACTTCATCAGTGGCAGGCAGCTGGAGAGAGTTGCATCCATGAACGACCTTGGTGTGTCATTTTGGATAGCGGCATGAGCTTTTAGCTGCATTTTGATTATGTTATTACAAGGCACTAAAAATGTTGGGGTTCGTGTGTAGGGTCACTCGTGAATTTAGCGGACTTTTAGCGGTCAAGTGTTTGTATACATCCTTGGTGAGATTAATACTCGAATATGCATCAGTTGTATGGTTCCTACATACAAGAACCATGTGTATGCTTTGGAAAAGGTGCAGAATAAATTTTTGAGATACGCAGCATATAAGCTTAATATTTCAGTACGTAAACACAGCCTTCTTGAAATAAGGACAATAGTAGGAATTGACACTCTTAAAACTAGATTATATTATAGCGATCAAACGTTCTTATTTAAAATCCTAAATTTCAGCATTAATTGTTCGGAACTACTTAGTAGATTTGGTCTCTTTGTTCCACCTCGCAATACTGGACACCGTCTTACGTTCGCTCCAATTTTTAGAAGATGCAACTATGGAAGGCATTCTCCGGTCGAGAGAATCATTGGAGGTGCAAACCTGCTTAATGTTGATTTTTTTGATTCCTCATTGCTGCGTTTTAAACATCGAATAAGATCATTGGATCTGTAATGTGTGTGGGATGTATGTGTGAATTATGCGACTTTTTGGTACGAATACTTTACTTTTTAACGCTAGGGTTATAATAATTTTAAAACTGTTGCAAGGTTTATTTGTATTGTACTTTGCTTAATGTCCTTATTATTAAGTATGTTTGTGTTTTTATCATGAAACTTAGTATAGTATATTTATAAGTTAGTAATAGTAATTGTAATTGGGTTTGCCCGTGAATAAATAAATAAATACCAAAAGCACTCAGCTAGGATTTTAACGATACAAATTTTGTCCGAAAAATAAGGCCTTTTTACTAAATTTCTTATGTGTTTTTTACGTTTTTACGGAAAAAAGCACAAATGTGGGTATTTCATTTTATTAATATAAAAAAAGCCACAGATATCAGTGGCGGCTCGCTTAATACACTAAGTAAATTAGTGATTTATTTTAAATTTCGTGTTCGTAAAAATCGTGTTCGAGTCATGTGACTGTGAGGTTAAGTATAGGTTAGGTGTGTATTATTAAAATTTCTGTTTGTTTTCGATAATATAACTAAATAAAAATTAATAATATTCTTCCATTTTCTGGAAACACCATGGTCAAGATGGAGTGGCATCACCTAAGGAAGAATACCGACACAGCCTTGATTTTTTTCCTGTCAAAATCTGTTTTATAGGTAAAATTATGTAAAATTAATTTTGATACCAGTAACTTTCAGTGAAGTGGAGGAAAGTGGCTAATTGAAACTGATTCACCAGTTCTTAATGTCACAAGCCGCCACTGACAAATGGCACTGTTCATTCCTTGTTGGATGGCCATGTATTTAGCTCTATTACCTAATAATTGTATACCTACTTTTCCAAAGCAAAACACAAGGATACCCCAAAATATGACGACTGGGTTTAGTTCTTTTTTAAAGGTATTTGAAAATATTGGTGTTTTTACTCCCATGGGGTGAGATGCATTAACTGTAACTCCAGTACCTACAAGAATATGTAAAATTTAATTTGAAATTATTTTCTTTAAGTTTTCTTCACAGTTTACGCTTTTTAAGCACTTGTTTTCTTTAACATTTGTTTAACAAGGCGTTTATTGAATATACATTTTTAAGATTGATGCTGCCTTTACACGGCAAGTAGTCCGGGAGGCCAGCGCAAGATAGTTGGCCAATAAAAGAAACGCATAAAGCATTATTTTTTATTATATAAGTATTAATTAAGAAAAAATAGGTATGCAAATAAAATATTGGCCTAATAAAACCACGTAATTTTTGTTAAATAAAATTTTTTGTAGCTCTTTTAGTTTTAGAGATATTAACGATTTAAATTTAAAATAAAAACGCAAATATCTTAAAAACTAAAAGAGCTACGGAAAATGTATAAAACAAAAAATGTGCTTTCTAATGAGCTCTTTAAAAAAGGTTTAAACTTAAATATTGTTGATTTTTTGTGTAAATGAGTTTTTTTATTTATTTTGAATATAAAATTGTTAAAATATGCAAAAAAATAAATAAAAAATAATAAAATAAAAATATAAAAACATTTAAAAAAAATTATAAAAGGTACACAAAAACGTATGAAAACAAAAGTGTGACTTTTACGATTTTAAATAATTAAGTTTTTATAAATTGTTTCGTTAAAAGTTAAAGTTTTTGAGTCAGAGCCAAAAATAAACAAAAAATTTGATTTTTTTTGAATTCATAAAAAATTTGAAAAAATCGTTTACCTATTATTATAGGTTTCACGATTTTATGTCACTTTAGTTATATAAGTTATTTTGCAAAAGTTAATGCAATCATTTTAATAAGATAGGCTGTAAGCGTAAAAGAAGTAGATAGCTTTATAAAAATAATATTTTGAAAGTTTTATGCTAAATCAATTATAAAAAAATGGATGTTAAAAATATGGTAAAAATATTTTCCTGATCATGCTGAACAAAAAACTTTCTTTATAAAATATTAATAATTATATTAAAATCCATAATAAAAATATTTAAACGATAAGCTATACACATTGCAACATAGGACATGGAGAAATTGCAAGCGTCCTGCCAGGTATATAACACCGACATAGTGGCAAATATTTTTTTAAATTAAATTATTGTTTAAACTTTAATATGATTGTATTTTAAAGCAGTAAATAAATTAGTGATAGCAATAATTTGAATTAAAAAAAATGTAAGTCTTAAAAAGGTAGATAGCTTAATAAAAGAAATGTTTTAAAAGTTTTACGCTAAATAAACTATATAATTTTTTTTTTGATGTTATAAATATGATAAAAATTTTCTTAAGATCATTTTGAACGAGTAACTGTCTTTATATATTATTAATATTAATATTCAAATCGATAATTAAAATATTTAAACGATAAACTATACACATAGTGGCATAGGAGATCGAGAAATGTTAAGCGTCCTGCCAGGTATATAACACCCCGATAAACAAGGCACTTATTTTTTTTTTCAATTAAATAAAGTTTAAATTTAATATCAGTTAAAGTTTTAAGTAGATCGAAATGGGCACAGTTATTGGACCAAAAAAAATTAAAGAAAAAATCCGTGCCACCAGGTTATCACCCATTGCCTCGAAGCACACGTGTATTAGTTTGTTTTATTTAATGAATGAATTTTTAATTAATTTTTAGATGGATCGGAGCTGGTATACTTAAGGTAGGATTATGCAGAAAAATAAAGTTAAGTTAAGTTACCAAAAATTAAGTTAATAAAAATTAAGACATTTGTGTGAAAACATGCAAAACAATTTAAAAATAAAAAAAATAGCATGGGTAGAGCAAATCACTGTTAACAGGGTTTTTGTGATTTCTATTTCATCGGTGCACTTTCTGGCAGCTGTCTGGTAATTTGTTAACTTTCTAAAGACAGATTTGTATAAAAAATATATAACTTTGTTTTATTTTTTTTCATAATGCATGGAAAAGGCAAGTTTCTGTTTGCCTATTTTATAATGTTCTGGTGTGGTAGTTTAATTATTTTAAAAAGAAAACGTTTATTTCATTTTATGTTAAGGTTAAAAAATTTAAATAAGTTAAGAAAGATAAAAGCTGGTTATCTTCTTAGCCTAACTTACCTTAATTTTTAATTTATGTGTATAATTGAAACCATCTGATCATAATGTTTATCTCTTCTGAGGTTACTTTTACTTATTTTAACTTAATTTAATTTTTCTGCATAATCCTAACTTTACTTATACCAAAAAAATATTGTTATTAGCGAAATTTTTAATGGCCAAAATAACTTTTTTGCTTATATCTCCTTTACTTACTTATTAACCTTTTTTATGGAGCTTACTAAAAGGCATATTTTTTATTTTTTACATTTTTTCGTTACTCTTTTAGTTTTTGAGATATTTGTGTTTTTATTTTAAAATTAAATCGTTAATATCTCAGAAACTAAAAGGGCTACAAAAATTTTCATAAAAAAAACTGACGTAGTTTTATTTGGCCATCAATTTAAGTTATATACCTTTTTCCTAAAATAAATAGTTTTTGAGTTATATTAAAAAAACCGATATTTCACGATTTTTTTAAGGTAAAAAAATGCAATTTGAACCCGCTGAGCTGAGGCAGCAGTGCGGCTTTGAATTGACTATTTTTCATAGTAATATAAAAAAAAAATGTTTCATGTGTGTCTCTTATCGGCTTAGTTTTTTTGCGGTGGCCTCCCGGACTACAATAAAGATGGCAAGTTTAAAGGTTTTTTTGTCTTACTTTCCATTTTGTTTTTTCTACCAATTTAGTGCAGATGTAAATAAAGATACTTGAACTTATTATAAATATGATAAAATTGCCTGAATTGAACCTTTGAATTTTCACGCATATGATGGGCAAAAAAGGACGATCTTTTTCCACCTCGTTTCCTGAAAATAATTTACCGAAGATTAAAATTTTACCTTTTAATTTTGCACCAAGCATTTTGGTTGCTGCAGATATAGCTAATTTTGAATTATGATAGCAGCTACCCGTGTTTTTACTCTTAATCTTTAAAACATAGTCAGATGTTGGATTCAACTCGTCAATTTTCATATCAGAAACATAGGCTGCCAGGGAACTTGTAAAAACTATACGACTGGGTGCTGATTTCTTTAGAAGATCTGAAACCAAATCACGTCTTTACTTTGGTGGAGAAAGCATACATTTTTTTTTGTAATTTAGAAATATTACCGATCATATTGCAACAAATAAGCGTATTTCTTACCAAGCAGTAATTGAACTAAGAGAAAATGACTAAAATAGTTGATTTGCATAATTCGGAGGATTCCGTCCTCAGTATAATTATTTCCAAGCTCTGCAATACCAGCATTGCAAACTAAAATATCCAATTTTGCTTCAGAGTCAAGAATATCCTTTGCAAATTCCCTTACTGATTTAAAAGATGCAAGATCCACTTTTTTTCCTAAAATAGAAAAAGTATTATTATTTGTTGTTACTGTGACGTATAAATCTGAAGTATTAAGTGTTTTTACTCACTTTTTAACAAAAAAATATAATCAATTATTGTATTCTATTGACTATAAGCAAAAATAAGGGGTAATAGGGAACAAATTCGTAAGAGCAATGAAATGAAATGAGTTCATAACCTGGGAAAAGGAGATGGTTGGTTAATGTTTTGGGACTAATTTGGGTTTCGGTAAGAAATCGTATGTAGGGTTTAAAAGATTAAAGAAAATGGTGAAAAGAGTTTACGATGGAGTTAGGTCCACATATCTTTGTAAATGATACAAGACTTTTAGATGGTGTCCCCCCAAATGCACCCCTCGCCCGGAGATCCGAACGGAAGGTATTTTTATTTTTTGTTGTTATATATAAATAAAAACAAAAGTGTAATATTCGTCAGCTTTATTTTATCTAAAGCAATGCCTATACTTATCTAGCCTCACAAAAATTAAAAAAATGAGTATATTTGATTATTTTAAAAACTTTAAAATATATAATTTCTATAAAAAATTCTATTCGCTATAAAAAAGCTTCCTACACATTTTTGCTAAAAATACATATATTTTAAGATGACTTAGAACTTTTAAACTAATAATAAATTGACTCAGTTCAGTTCTAAAAAATGTAAGCCCAAATTTAACAGCATTTTATATTTTTTTTATATCTAGGCACCCAAGAATCATAATCAATCATTATATTGCTCTTACGAATATTTTCCTTATTGAAATTAATAATTGTCTATAGTAGGAAAGCTGGTAAACAATTTTAAGTAGGTTCTTAAGGCACTTTAAAAATTTGTGTAATTGTCCTAAAAGAATCCCTAGACATAAAAGTCAAGGTCTGACAGCAAGACAGGGGTTCAATGTTAAAATTTCTCAAAAGTGATGGTCAATCGGTCACTAACATTAAAGGTGACCATAATGAGACGAACACTGAAACGGATATCAAACTTTTGACCAAAGCAAATAATTTCCAGCATACAGGTTCATCGGAACAAGCTTCAACTCCGACTTTATTAAATTCGCCTGACCGACCTGAACAACCCCTTAGACAAGGAAGTCCTAACTCAGACGGACAAACTGATCTTCTGGAAGATGAAGCTCAAACTGATCTTGTTCTAGAATCACGTACCTATTTAAAAGATGCCGGTAAATGGACAGCTGTGATAACAAATCATCTTAGGACGCTCCTAGTACAGCAAGGCTCAGCTGCTGTTCGTTCAGCACTTGGATATTCGTCTAGGAACCTCAACAAAAGGACAAACAAGGAAATTAACCCGGGACTGGTTCCACTGCAAACTACCAAATGGTGAAAGAATCCTACGGTCTTGGATAAGATACTAACCAGCAAAGATGTCCCTTTTTTGCTTTTGCTGTTTTCTTTTTTCTTTTATAAAAATAAAGGCCACTGGTTCAGGATTTAACACCATGGATAGGTTAAACGTATATTGGAAGATAAATCCAAAAGGTGTATAAACATGAGTCCAGCAAAGTACACAATGACAACTTGTTTAAGTGGATGGCATAAGAAGAAATGAGAACTAGGGAGCCACGATCGTTGAAGCAGAAGCAGGGCTAACAATTGCACGCAAAGAAGAAAAGAAGTTAAAGGGCAATTTAATAAGATTGCATGACGTAATGCGGTTTTTGTAAAAGCAAACCTTAGCACTACGTGGGCATTGTGAATCACCTGATAAAAACGTAGCAAATGAAAACAAAGACAACTTTTTTGAACTCGAAATGCTTCTGGCAAAGTACGACGCCATAATTCATTTACTAAATGATTGGATGTTAGTCAACTACCGTTATGTCTTATTTGTATAAATTTTGAGAAATATATATTTAACTATGCCTTTATTATAGAAACAATCTGTTTATGTATTTGTGTTTCGCTGGCAAAGAAACTCAATAGAGTTGATATTTTGTAAGAAAACATCCATTAAAAATATGACTGCTTTACAATAAATAAATTTAATGAAATACAATAAAATGGTAAAACAGTACTGGTGAACTTTTTTGTGAGTACTCGTCAGTTGGGGCTGCTTTGATCCTGGATCCAAAGTATAGATTCTGTGCGAACACAGAATCGAATAACTCTTTGAATTTTCAGAGTGCTTAAAACAAACAAATTAAAAAAGAAAAAACCTTTTAAAGTAAATTTAGCTGTCAACGACTTGGTGGCAAGTTCACCGCCATTTTTAAGAAAAGATAAAGTGATAAAATGAACCAAAAATTAAATAATAACTGAAACTGATACTAAATCAATTTTGTTATAAAAAAAGTAAATTTTAAGTTTCCTGAAATTACATTACCATCAACTTACAAAGTAATATTTAGATTAAAGGATATTATGGAAACTAAATTATCTTTATCTAATATTATAAAAGCAGTTTCTTTTAATTTATTTTTTTAACATTTTTTCTTTACTAAAATACTAAACTAACAATTATTACCTAAATATCAGCATTTTAGTGTATTTTTTAAATATTACCAAATGCCTATTGACATATTTTTGACTTTTTAAATGTTGTGCCTTTAATATACGTTGATGTTCTTTTGTGTGTTTGGGTAATGGTCTGGTTAATAAATACTAAAAAATATTATTCAGAACAATGTGTGTGCACGTAAGCTTTGTTATAGAAGTTATAGAAGTTGTAAAGAACTAGTATGCAAACCATACACATATTTTTTTCTTAAAAGGAATCTTTATAATTTGCCATAAAAATAAAATAAATATAGAAAAACAGTCAGAATACAAACCTATTAAAACTAATTTTACGATGCATAGTTCGCAAATCTATTAATAGGTACATGTTTTTCACAAGTCAAATACATACATATGTATAAACATAATTGTCAAATTAAAAATATTTTTTTTACATACAATTTATAAATAAGGAAATATTCGACACAATGGTAATCAATTATTACCAGTAAGTTGTATTCGTTGTTTTATTTAAACGAATTTAATGGTTGTGTAATCTTTTTACTAATTTGTTTTGTTCGCCAACCTGCTGGGTATTTCTGCTGGAAGTCTAGACTTACTTTTGGCATGTACGTACAGAGTACTCGTAAACGTTTGCAAATGTTTTCTTAGGGTTCAATAATTACTCGCAATACTTTGGCTTTTATTATTGGCAGTGAATATTCGCATATGCAGTGTACAAATACAGGGTGTTTCACAACTTCTCCGACAAATTTTTAAGGATGGCAGAGGTCGTCAAAGCGAACATTTTTTGCCTATAAACATATATCTGAAAATGCTTTGTTTCCGAGATAAAAAATCGACTTCTAATCAATATTTTCTATTATGTTAGATTAACTTAGTTTGTGTTTCACAACTTATCCAACAAATTTTAACCACACATGCAATGTTACGTAAGAAGTTGATTTAAAAAAAAGTAATAAAAGTCCAACAGAAATCGAGATAATAAAATAATGCAGCTTGTAACAGTTCACTTCTTTCTATAAAAAGTTCGAAATTGTAACATTGCATGTGTGGTTAAAATTTGTCAGATAAGTTGTGAAACACAAACTAAGTTAATATAAACTATGGATTAGAAGCCATTTTTTTAACACTCTGTATCTCGGAAACGACGCATTTTCAGATAAATGTTTATAAGCAAAAAAATGTTCGCTTTGACGACTTCTGCTATCCCTTAAACTTTGTGGAATAAGTTGTGAAACACCTTGTATATTTATTTATGAGTGTTACTAAGGTGTAAAAAATCATGCATTAATTTCGCTCAAGGGGCCATTCATAAATTATGTCACATCTTAAGGGGGTGGGAGACGTGTAGAGAATTGTGACATTGTGTGACAAGGGGTATGGGGGGTCATCAGCTTAAAAGTCGTGTGACGTAATTTATTGATATCCCCAATAATGCAATAGAGATTTAGTTCATTTATGACCTTGTCACTTAAATAACAACCTTTAAAACATCTGTAAGGTAATTGCCTTAAACTAAAATACATCTCAAAAAATTCGAGAAAAAATATGATTTTAACAATTAAATTACAAAAAATATTGTAATTAATTTGGGCATTAATTAACGATTAATGATTTCAACCCTTAATGGCCTGGATTATTTAATCGTATAATACCCTTGTTATCTTGGACTGTACAAGGCTGAGGCTAAGTACTAAAGAATTGTTAGGCCGAGTGATGATACTGGTTAAATTTCTGACTTAGCAATTGTTAAAATAACACGTTTAATGTTAAACAAAATTCTGATTTTCAGGTTGCCCTAAAATTCTTAAATAACACTAACAATGACGTTTGTTAAACACAAACCGTTGTTAACTTTTAACATGAAGTCTAGCCCATGAACCATCATCATGGCCGATGTAGAGGGAATTTGTTCACGGACTTAAATATTTAATTAAAAAAAATTTTCGGGTAGCAGGTTTCATAGTTGGAATCTAGAGATAAAGGAAGGAAGAAACGGAAGTTGGCTCTCTAAAGGATGCTGTACTAGTTGCTTTGGGAGACCTAAAGAAATTATATTGGCATTCCCTCAAAAAGTTGAAAATATTAAAGACGACAGATCCCCCAGCCTTGAGGGCAAGGAGAAAAGCTTTCTGTAGGCATGGGATAATTAATTAGACGAACGCTAAAAGTTGTAGGAAACGTCATTTCCCAGATATGGGAACAATATTCTAAAGAGGGTCTAATTTGGGATACATTTAAGGTATACAGATTAAAAGAAGAGAAATACTTTTTGGCTCAGAAGAGGAATCCAAGCTTATTTGAAGCTACTGAGGCTATGAATGTGTTTGTGCCAGTTAAGGTTATTTTACAAACTAAAGCTGTTTTAATTTTTTATACTTATAGTTGGCATCAAGATAACTTCTTAAAAGTTAAGGTAGAATTTTAAAATGTTTTTTTCTATCCTAGACCGCTTTTTACTTAGCAAGTCATTAAAATTAAAAAATCCTGGTTTTTAACTCCAAAGCTACTAATTTTAAATATAGAAATATAAGCAGCCAAAAGGTTAACAATTTTATGTTTTACCTATCTATTATTGATCTATAATACCTTAGAAACGGAATATGTTATGATAGCAATAATACCTGCTATCACACCTAGGGCATTATAAGCGGGCATTATGATAATGCCCGCTTAAATGCCTAATGCTAATATGGAAATTTTATTGCTTATCAATTTTATTTCTCTACAATAAAGACAAGTTTATACAAAAATAATTTTTCTTTAAACAATACTAAAAATTAAACATATTTCCAAAATAAAAATTACAATTTTGAAATGTCCCGGAAAATGTAGCTGATCCCACTATAGAATGGTCGGTGTTTTTGTGATGTAGCAGCGGTGTGCATTAACGCTATTTTGTATAAGAAGAACAGTCCATTAAAAATTTTCAATAGTCGATACGGATTAACCTCGGAATTAACTGAATTGGCAATCATTTTGGCTCTTTGTTTTTGGATGAAATATTTCTTCTATATTCCTTCAGCTACTGAAAGGCTTTTCCATTTCCCATGTTGTTTTAGCGTTTAAACCGACACCTGCCTCAACAAGTAAAGTTGACGATGTGCGACGCAAACAGTGGCCGTGAAGCTTCTGCATTATCAGTTTTAAAAATTTTGCGATCAATGTTGGACGCTTACCTATGGTATTTTTAAAGGTTAACTAATCTGGTTTATGAATGTTTTAAACAAAATTTCGCTCCTTTATTCCAGCTGGTCTTAATGTTGTGTACTTTTTTATTAAATTTAAAGCGCCTAAATCTTCTTCAATGATAGTAAAACTTTTGAAGTTGAAGTTTTAGTTTCTGGTACCTTATAACCAAGACTGTTCCTCTATCTTCAATGTCATCAATGGTCATTTTGACCAACTCATCTCGTCTTAAACCTCCAAAAACACCCATTACCAATATGACTGTACCAAGTAGATATCATCAGGAGCCTTCTTAATAAATTTTAATATTTGTTCTCCTTCCAAAACTTTAGACTTCTTCGGGACGTATCCTTTCGACTTAACTTTTAAAAAAGATATGAGACGATGGTATTGCGAAATGTCTATATTTTCATAGACCATCAACGTAGACCTTAGGGTGGAATACTTGGCCCAGAGAGAGTTCGGACTGTATTTTTCCGACTAAAAATAATAAAGTTTGTTAAACATATGTATTAAAATAAAATCAATAACTTACCAGTTCCTGGAAATATGCCATTAAAACGTTTTCGGTTATTTGAAGAATTGCGTTCGCATCTTTCCAAATACCAAATATGCCATACTCCCGATCATACTGTTGCCTTGATTTAACTGGCAAAAGATTTTCGGTCGCTTTTATGGCCTTTTCTCTTATATTTTGTGGAATTTCTTCCATTTGAGCAAATCGTTAAATAAAAAATGCCAACTGACTAACTGACAGAAACATCAAAGTCAAACTTAACACCAGTCATTATCTACTTACGTATACAGGTACAGGTGCAACTTATTTTTATATTGCGAATAAATAATGTAATTAGTCATTGAAAAACTCTTTTTTGGGTAAAACATAAAGCATTGTATGCACCACGGGCTTTACTGGACTATAATGCCCATCAGGTCGAAATCTAGCCCTCGGGCCAGAGGCCCTCGGGCTATTTCGACCTTCAGGGCATTATAGTCCCAGTAACGCCCTTGATACATAAATAGCTATTATGTAGAATCTAAATATGCAACAATACATGGGATATTTTCTTTTAAATAAAATATTTTGCAACAACATTAACTCTACTAACAGCTTTTTTGATAACTTTTTTTGTATCTGTAACACATTTTCCAAACGTATAATGGTTCATTTTACATGGGACACCCTGAACGTAAATACACATGACACATGCGCATTATCTATGCGCATTTTAATTTCCTGGCCGATAATAAAAATGTATTTTATTGCCATTAGGAAAAAAATAACATAATGCCATCATCCCAAATCCATGTTTGCGGCATTAACTTAGCATTTATGAATGCCATCACATTATCTGTAACACGTCGCCCAATAACGACCAACTGCACACTTGCACGTCTTTTTGAAACCTTTTTGCCAATACCTTGCCAATAAAAAGTGCTGGCAATGCCATTAAATAAAATGTACATGGCCGGTAAAAAGTGTTTTATGGGAAGGTACTTTAAATGTGTGTAGAATTAGTCAAAATATTGTTCATCCACACAGTGAATGAGTAAAATTTTATTGTTAAAGTAAATAAGTTAAATTTTGCTTCGTAAATTTTTTTAAAAAGTTTTTAGGTAACTTTTTGTGTGGAAATGAAACAATTTACCTTTGGCCGTGTTTATGCTGATTAAATCTTAAAAGCTTTACTCTAAAAATGGTCAAATTTAACTAATTTAATTTCATCTGAGTGTTGATTGGAAAATTTCGTCAATTTTAAAAACGATAAACGTTATATTTGTTCAATATTCAACAGTCTTCAATAATACACATACACAAGATCAATATGTGTGGAAAAATAATATTTTTACCTAATCATCCACACATGTATGGACAAATAGTAATAATTATTAATGTACCAAGAGTATTAAGTAGATGTTTATGCTCTGAGGGCGATGTTCTTACAAACCCTCTGGCCCGAGGATGTGTAAGTCGCCCGAGAGCAATACACATCTATAAATACCCGCGGTGTATAAAAACTTTTAGGTCATACTAGTTCATTATTGTGTTTTTATTGCTCAGTTACCAACTTCCCGAGCGGGCATGAAGTGCACCTTATGCCCGCACGGGTATAAAGTGCAGTATAATGTAGTTGTTAACTAAGCAATAAAAACACAATAATGAACTGGAATGACATACAAAATATTATTTGTTCACGATGTGAACGAGTATTCACTGCATTTATTATTTCTGGCAAAATTTTTAAAATAACATTTTAAATTTCAGTTAAATTTTTTACATAGGATTTACGCAGGAAACGCCTAAAATGAAATTTACTTACCAATTATGTTTGGGTTGTGAGTTTCTTTAATAATTTCTTTTACTGCTTTTGATATATTTACTACGTCAGCTATTATAACTCGGCATCCTTTTGAGGCCAAAACCAATGCAGTCTGGAAACCAAGTCCTTAAAAAGTAAAATATTTTCTAAACTTTTCCTATTTGTTTTTTCATCAAACTGTTACAAGCGTTTAGTACCAAAAAAGCTAATAGAAATTAAAAATTTCAATTTAAATATTATATATTTTTAAAATAATTAAATTTCCTCTGGGTAAAATTTTGCCTTCGAATTTGTGGTTAATACTCAATAAATAAGTAATGTGTTTCTTTTAAACCAAATTTGACAATTAAGTTTAAAAGTACCTTATTTCTTTTATAATTTTCCTTACTAAAACTATACTATTTTTTAAGTGAGGCAAAAAAATACAAACGCAAATATTATGTAAAATAATAATTTAGAATGAAGCAAAGAAATTAAATCTAACCTTTACCCTATTAAAAAATTGTAAACATCATAGAAAATTAAACGAATAATAATTTTTTAGCTTCTGTTGCGCCATCCATCTTATCACTTATCACATTATAAAACTTTTTACGTCATTTACTCTTTTTATTTTGTCGACCCACTTTATACAGCATGGATACAGATAGGATTTACATCTTTTGTAAATTTTTCTTTTAAAATACGATGTCGAAATGTCGATCTTTTTACTGGGTTTGTGAATTAATTTTTAAATTTTAAATTCAACAAATTAAAAGGGGCGAATATTTTTAAATATTTCTTGTGCGGGTTGTTGGGTTTTTTCTTATGTAACACCCTGTATATTTTTATTAATTTGGTTACGCTAGTTTTTGGCTTTTTAAAAATATTTATTAGTCGAGAGATAATTTTAAAAAGTTGAAAAATTACCAACATTTTGTTAAAATAAAAGCTAAACTTTGCAGTAGAGGCCATGACTTTGGAAACACAATACTAATTGTGTGTGTAATTATTGTTTTTATTTTTGAATCATTATTATAATTACTTTAAGTGTTTTGTTTATTAAAGAACCTATCGCTAAAAAATGTTTTTCCTCTCACTGTACTAATCTTACATATCTGGAAAAATTGGCATTTGCTTGAACTTGGGCCAAAAACCAATTACAAAATATGCACTGCATCGCTATGTTTTTTAATATGTTTTGGGCCTTAGTTTTTTCGTAACCTCTTTCACTTTTAATAAATTTTACAAAAAGAGGACGGATTTGCTTCTACACTAGCCAAAACGTTAATTTTATCAATATCCCGATTTTAATACTCCTATATGATTATGGTCTGGGTTGTATAAAAGATCCATAACTTTAATACATTATTTTTAAGTCTTGAAAAAATATCACAAAAAGGCTGCCTTTTTAAAAATATCTAAAAAATTAAATTCAGTTAACAATTTTTTTTAAATCATTACGTTACCTGATAAAATATAACTCGGTCGCCTTTTGTGCATTTTCGTTTAATTAAATATAACAAATTAACATATCGTATTTTTCATAATTAATTTTTTTATTGCCAATTTCAAAAAAAGGTTTAAAGGATATGGACATGGACACTTCTTATGGATTTGAGTCACCGACAGATTTTTTTGAAATTTTAGTATTCTATTTTGGAAGTCCAAATAAGCATTTTCTTTCACTGAGCCAACCTTGTATCTATACAGGGTGATACCATAAAATAAAGCCAAAAATTCTTAAAAATATTTATTTTATTTATTACAAAATACTGTCTGTTACCCTAGACTGATAAAATTAGGCATTTTTTATATAAAAAGAATATATATTCCATACAAGGTACTTTTTTTATCGTGTACAGGGTTTTTATCTGTCATGTCCTACGGGGTGCACGATTTATTAATGAACCAAAAAATATACAGTCTAGTCGGACTAAATATATTATAATATGTCAGTTATTATTATAACCTATAGGAATTTTGTAACTTGGCAGTAACTCATTCATACATACAGCGTGTCCCTCCAAAAAGTCATTTTTAGATACCGGTGAACCAAAATTATATGGCGATTTTATTGATATACTTTTCCAGTCATACTGAAACCGCTGTTATAAAAAAATTTTTTCACCGATCTTATAAGAAATAGAGATGAAAAGATCATACTAGTCAAGAACTTGCAGCTCTTCAACTGCTCTATGTGCAGCGTCCAACACAGTTGTAAGTAAAACAGTTGTTGGATATTTAACAACCTGTTGATACCTTGCATATCCCAGGTACCATATTACACTGGCAACATGGGCACATACGCCAAGCGTTCTGGCACCCACTTTGCATGTGCAATAGGTACCCAAAATAGGATCACCATTTTCTTGAAATGAAGAAAGTAAATATGAAATGAAAATACTATGCTTAAGAGCTTGCGTAAACCTTTGCTCTTATTGGGCCAGGTTCAAATTGTTGAACTTGAAAAATATATTCATTATTTGGTTCCCTTTCAGCGGTATCTTAAATATAAGCTGAAGAAAGCCTCAATTGATAGGTACCAAATGTTTTAAAAATAACATAGTCTATAGGCAAATCAGAAAATTCAATATTATTGTTTTCATATTTACCTATGCACCACCACCTCGACGTAAGTTAAAAAAAAGTATACCCCTTGTGTATTAAAAATAACTGCCTTTGTACTCTAAAATTGAAGCTCTTTGGCGTTTTAGATATGTGTAGTCGGGGTATAAATTTTGCACAATGTTGTTCGGGTTGGGGATTATATAACCGATTTGTAAAATTATCTACATGTCTTTGAATTAATCTTTCCCTATTTCGAACTTCTGCGCAAGCAAACCCTTATTTTGCTTTATTGTGCAATATTCTACTAACTAAACGTATGACTGGAAAAAAATATAAATTAATCCGCCATATAATTTTGGTTCACTCGGTTTCTAAAAATGAGTTTTTTGGAGGGACACGCTGTATGTATAAATGAGTTACTGCCAAGTTACGAAATTCCTATAGGTTATAATAATAACCGACATAATATATTATATTTAGGCCTACTGGACTGTATATTTGTTGGTTCATTAATAAATCGTGCACCCTGTAGGGCATGACAGATAAAAACCCTGTACACAATAAAAAAAGTACCTTGTATGGAATATATATTCTTTTTATATAAAAAATGCCTAATTTTATCAGTCTAGGGTTACAGACAATATTTTGTAATAAATAAAATAAATATTTTTAAGAATTTTTGGCTTTATTTTATGGTATCACCCTGTATAGCTACAAGGTTGGCGCAATGAAAGAAAATGCTTATTTAGACTTCCATAATAAAATACTAAAATTTTTAAAAAAACTGTCGGTGACTTAAATCCATAAGGAAAATGCTGTAGCCTAATTTAAAGATAAAAAAAAAAACTTTTAGTTGAATTTAATTTATATTTTTTACAAAAAACTATATTTTTTAACTATATTTTTTTAATGCAAGCCATAAACAATAATAAACAGAATGAGAATTGTGTCTTTCTGCTAAATTATGATGAGATTTATGATTCATAAGTCTCATTAGAAAAAAATAAAAACATTATTAACAAAACTTAAAGCAATTTTGTACAAATTATCTAAAATAAAATATGTTTTTTAATATTGCTTAGTCAAAAGTAAATTTGAGCTTTTATTTTAAGAAAATGTTGGTTATTTTGCATGTACGAAGAAGTAGCACGGTATTGTGAAAACCGCATACCTTTGTTTTTACTAATAAACAAGATTTCCCACAAAAGCATTAAAAATTGGACAGCCTGTATGCTTAGCCTAAGCCTTATGAGGTTTATATATGCATTTTATTTAAAATTCAATTAAACATTTCATATTTACCTGATGCTCCTCCGGTAATGAGAGCAGTTTTACCAACTAAACACACTTTACTTCTACTCCAGAAGCACCAAAGTTTATTTACGATTATAAGACAAATGGAAAATATTATAAATCCTATAATAATACTCATTTTTAGCATATAAACAGTTTACTTTTTAGATTATTTACAATTATTCATTAAAAGTTTTTTTGTGAGGGCACTAAATGATGTGTACTAAATTTTTTTAGCGAAATTGAATAAACCTAAAAATTAGTAGTTTTATTATTTCCTTATAACTATAAGCACAACCATAAATAGTTTTCTATTAGCAACGACAAATTTAGGCAACATAGATGTTGTTAAAAGTTTAAACCGATAATATATTATTCCCAATTGTAGAGGACAAAGTTGACCCAAATAAATTACCATAACCAGTTAAATAATTACACTGTTCAACATAACAATTAGAACCCAAATTATTGAAAACACAAGCCATTAAAAAATGGGAGTTTCTAAGAAAATATGCTTATAAAAACCAAAATTGCACGGACTTTGCCTTGGTACGTATTTAAAAATTTTGATCAGTATGAAAAACAAAAGCTTAGGCAAATCTTTAACTACTTTATTTTAAAATTAAATAAATAAATAAAAAAAAATTACAAAAAATTTAACACTGTTACATGATAAGAATAGTTTTTCTTGTCTCAGGTCATGCAGCGACTAGCATGGTGTTGACTTGCTACTTTGGGAATTGACGCTCCCACAGACCCGAGAAACCTGGGTTACCACGGTTAAATGGTAATATTTAGTAGGTGGTGGTATCTTAATGTTTACAATAAAGACTGCCTGAATTTTACAAATACTGACACACAAGGCAGAGCAACCGAAACCTTCGCAATCAGTAACTCGCTCACCAGTCTAATTATGAAACTTACCTACGTCCCTAGGGTTCTCACCCATAATTCTAACCCACGATATCTTTTTCTTACAGGTCCCCTTGGTGGCTCAGATTATGGGTTAGTCGATGTATCATACTCTAAACGTTCTGAGGGAACTGAATGCATGCCTCCACGTACTGTCTGGTAGGTACTAGTCGACTGAGAAGGTCTAAGAGATTGCTTTGCCACCTACCCTTAAGATCCTGCCTGTTTCTCCTCGACCTATCCTATCGCAATTTGTAAACACCTTGCTGAAACAATTCAAGTGGGCATTAAGACCTATATTTTTCATACCAAAAAAGAACCTCAAACTTTCAAATCACAAACCGTGGTGTTTTAAATCCTGTGACAAGGCCAGACTTTTAAATATTTAAGCTTACAAACGTTTAATCGAATAAAGATCCAGTTCCTTCTTGCTTAAATGACAGTAAATCCTTCTGGTCCTTTACCGTAAACATTAATAAAAACTTTTGCACAAAAAAAATCTTTTTCATCCATAATCTTTAAAATTGTGTGGGCTGGATGGCATACCAGCAATCGTCTTAAAAAATAAGCTCCGCACGTGTGCAACCTATCCCCAAGAAAAAATTTAAAACTCTCCTTTTTAATTATAGACCCATATTTCTTTCTTTAGGTGTTTGTAAGGTAATGGAAAAAAACAGTAATTCTCAAATCTTAAAGTAAACTGCTCAACAAAAAAAATTTAATTTTTACACCCATTTTTAAACTGCTGTAACTTTTTTAAAAATTAACTTTTTTGAATATCTAAAACGAAGTTTAAAACCGCGTTTCTTCTACTTTAAGCTGTATTGCATTTAGTTTTGGTAAGACGAATATTATCATGATGTACAGGGTGATCAATAGAGTGCTGCAAAATAACAAAAAATTCGAGTGTGTCCCATTTCAGTGGTAATTTTTTTTGGTCGTTATAATATGGGTTGTTACCAAGGTCATATCAATATCTCTAGACGTTTATGCCAGTTTTTGAATTGAGGACCTCTGGCTTGCGATACACTTCTAAACGTCAAACTTTGGTAATCAATTCTTTAAAAAGCTATAACTGTAAAATGGATTGACGAATTTCAACGAGTGTTTCATATTCGGAAAGCTCATTTCATGTAGATTTTTTATATCCTATGCACTTTTCGATAGGTTATAATTTTATAAGTATACGGGGCCAACAAATACCAAAAACGTAGCTGATTTAGAAATCCTAAATATAGGGTAAATTATTGAACGCCAAAGGGACCATATGTGTGTTTTGTTTTAAAAATGGCCAAGTTGAAGTTTGTGTCAATATCTCGAAACGATTTCTACCGTTATTCGATTTATGCTCTTTAAGTGCCTGTAAACTTATTCAGCAAAAATGCGTCGTTATTATGGCATTAGGTCTGAATGGTAGGAATTCCAACAACGTCTTAAAGTTGTAAACATTTTTAAACATAAATTAGGGTATTTGGTGTTGTACACCATGATATACGGAGTGATTGACAAAGTGCTTTTAAATTTATTATGGTATCCATAATTACCGCAACATTAGGTGCAGAACGGCCTTGTTTAAAGAGTAGAATTACCTCTACAGAAGACAAAAAGTTTTGTTTGACTTACAAACTGTTTTATAATAATGACATTATTCCACCGTTGCCATAGAATCGTATCGCTGCTATAGATAAATTCAATGTATCAAGTAAACATTTTTTTTGGTTTTTTGTTGAGGTAATTTGACTTTTTGAAAATGGCTAAACTAAGCTAATACAACTAAAAAATATAGTGCGGTAAGTTTTTGGACACCGAAATGTATTAGAAAGGGTTTCAAGCCTAACATTTTTAATCTAAAACATGTTGCGCAAACAAGGCCGTTCTGTACCTAATGTTGCGAGAATTATGGATACCATAATAAATTTGAAAGCACTTTTTTAATCACTCCGTATATCATGGTGTACAACACCAAATATCCTAATTTATGCTTAAAAAGTTTAAAACTCTTAGACGTTGTTGGAATTCCTACCGTTCAGACCTAATGCCATAATAACGACGCATTTTTGCTGAATAAATTTACAGGCACTTAAACAGAAAACATCGATTAACGGTAGAAATCGTTTCCAGATATTGACACAAACTTCAACTTGGCCATTTTTAAAACAAAACACACATATGGTCCCTTTGGCGTTCAATAATTTACCCTTTATTTAAGATTTCTAAATCAGCTACGTTTTTGGTATTTATTGGCCCCGTATACTCATAAAATTATAACCTATCGAAAACTGCTTAGGACACAAAAAATCTACATGAAATGAGCTTTCCAAATATGAAACACTCGTTGAAATCCGTCAATCCATTTTCCAGTTATAGCTTTTTAAAGAATTGATTACCAAAATTTGAAGTGTATCGCAAGCCAGAGGTCCTCAATTTAAAAACTGGCATAAACGTCTAGAGATATTGATATGAACTTGGTAACAACCCATATTATAACGACCAAAAAAAATTACCACTGAAATGGGACACACGAGAATTTTTTGTTTTTTTGCAGCACTCTATTGATCACCCTGTACATCATGATAATATTCATCTTACTAAAACTGAAAGCAATACAGCTTAATGTAGAAGAAACGCGGTTTTAAACTTTGTTTTAGATATTTAAAAAAGTTATTTTTTAAAAAAGTTACAGCTGTTTGAAAACGGGTCTAAAAATTAAATGGTACGATCTTTTTGTTGAGCAGTTTATTAAGAAAAACTCAAAATTTAACATGACAGACAGAATGGATTCCGTCATAAAATATTTACAGCTGATCTCCTTTCCTTTGTACTTGGGTCCTTAATTTTCTTTCTAGCGGACGTATATCAGTTATTGTAGATGGTCATACTGCCACCTTCTACCAAATTATTGCTATGGTGCCCAAGCGTTAAGAAATAGCATAAAATATGTTTCTTTTTTTTATACTAACGATCTTCTCTTTTTCATAATCAATCATATTTATAGTTTTGCTGACAATAGAACCATCCAGTCTAATATTCAACTTCTTAAGCCAGCCTCTAAGCCTGAGTGGGAAGATTAGCGCAGCTCAATACAGATATCTCTTTCATAGGATCTTAAACTAATCTTGCATTGGAGCGCCAAAAATCTTGTTCAATTTAATCTTCCAAAACACAGTCATGTTCGCCGTCGCGAAAAAAGTCTGCCAACGCTCATTCTTTACATATAAGCGGCCAAGTTCTGCAGAACAAAGAGTCATTTAATCTTGGCGCAACTTTTGAGAATAACCTTAACTGGCACAAACACATTAAATCCATAGCCCTAGCAGTTTCAAAAAAGCTTTCGATTCAGAAAGTATTTCTCTTCTTCTAATCTGTGTACTCTGAATGTATCCCAAATCAGATCTCCTTTAGAATATTATTCTCATGTCTGTGGATTGGTGTCTTTGACATACCTATTAGCATTCTTAATTCCATTTAAAAAAGAGCTCTTCATTTTATTAATGATGCCACGCTTGCAGAAAAGCTTGTTTTTCTTGCCCAATGACAGGCCCTAAATGATCTGTCGCTCTTTTAGGTACTTTCACGACTTCTTCTTCGAGAAGTTGGACAATATAAGTATAATTCCTTCTCTGGCAGCTCCCAACAGAGCAACACGTAGTGCCACTTTTATGCATCCTTTTACCGTCCAACTTGAGAGGACCTGAATTTCCCACTTTCTTCGTTGCTTTATTTTTAGGGTATTCAGGCCATAAAACCTGCTAGCCGCAGAAGTTTTCCCTTTTTCTCCCAATCTCCAAACATTTTAGGCCCGTGTAAATAAACTCCCTCTTACTACACTTAGGACACCCACGGTACGTTAGTACTTTGGCATTGAGCCTTCGTGAACTGTCTCAAGATAAAACAAGGCAGTATCACTTCACGTGTTCATTAAAGGACCCGTAAAGTTTTACCAGACGTTTCGAAATATGGAATTTGTCTTCTTTCTTCTTTATGTTCTATTTATTATCTTCTATTACTTTCTTTTTCTGATACTTAAATAATTTAGTCTGGCACTTATGACAATACAACATAAAAAATGATAGCGGCCAATAAAGGGATAAAATATTTCGGAGGTAAAGTACACCCCCAGCAACATCTTCAGGCACAGATGTCCACCACTCAAAAACTTGGACATCGCTTGCAACATTTTTGTTCTAAACTTTAATTTAAAAAGTTGGTTAGTTGAAACGGGGTTGGTCTCATGCCTACATTTGCACTGCAGCGTATTGACTTATTGTGCTCCACTTTCTTCTTAAAAAGGTCCGCTTTTCTTCATCAGATCTAGTCAATTTCTACCAACATGATACCAGAATTCGGCTCTGGATATTTTCAATGTCTTTGTATGTCAGTGCATTCCCGTTGTACATAATGTGTGAGGCTGTTTACGCTTCATCCATGCAAAGCCTGTGTGTTGAGAAACCGTTATGCCCATTAAAGGCAAGTGTTTTTTTAGGTGACAATGGCCTGTTAGATGTGTAAAAACTAAGTCTTAACTGAATGCACCAAAGAAGGATAACCTCAGCTTTTGGTTTCTTGGAAGAGTCGCCTAGCGTTGCCTTCGCATGTCTCTGACTACGTGATGCATGTCAACAACCCAGATATTGTTGTTGGGACCATCTCATTCTATGTCAAAGATTATTTTACCAATTGCCTAAAAGATACAGTCCTATCTTACAGTAAGCCTGTTAATATTTAATTTTTCAATAGTTGGTCCCGTTCTTTATAAATTGTCTAATATCATTTAAGGCCCAGCAAATTAAGTATATCTTGCCTAAAAAACTGTACCTCTGGAAAATTAGGCGGCCAATAAAGGTAATGAGTTGGCGATAGGTCAGGTTAAATAATTTCGTCCTAAATGTCATTTAAGGGATTAATAGTTAACACGAAGATAGGAAAGAAAAAAAGATATTTGACCGCCGCGCCGCCCCCATGCAGGTCACAATGGAGATCGCATTTTCATTTGTAAAAAATTTAGTGCGTTTTGTGGATATTATTTCGCATGCCTAGTAATGAATGATAGGCACTCAGCAATTGCACAAATGGCCAAAAGAGTCCCTTAAAGATGAAAAAAAAAAAGGCGAATTTAAATGATTCGAAATTAAATGGCAATAAGAAGGATTAAAGTTTTTGTCCAAATAATAATGTGGGAAAATCTGCATGCCCCACCCGTTGGGCGTTGAAAAATTGCGGAAAAATCCTGTGTAAATTTTAAGGAACTCTTGGTAATCCTGAACTACATCAAATAATGTTTAATAGTAATTCTATAATAAAATAATTATATAGCATAAATAACACGCATTTTGCATATGCACTTCGTATTATTTGAACTTGCCAAAAATGCTGTCTTTGTTTTGCATGCCATTTTGTTACTAATTAAAGAATATTATTTTTATATCACAATAAAAATGGCATGCAAGTATGCGCTGCATAAAAAAAAGGGAAATAAAATAATTTCTTTAATATTTAGTAATGAAAAAATAGGAATTTTTGTAATTTTGTTTTATGTGCCAATTTGTATTTTATAAGAAAATAGCATTGTAAAAAATGGCATGGATGCTGTATTTGTACTTCGTATGATAATTAATTATCTAAGTCTCAAACGCTGCTACTTTTTTGAACTTTGTTTTGCATACCATTTTGCTATTAAGGAAGTTCACTTGCGAC
>JAHBCN010013896.1:0-23632 GCA_019359885.1 Listronotus oregonensis
TTTTAAAATTTAGTTGCCCCATGTATATTGTATGGATTTTTTTTTTTTTTTTTGATGAAATATCAAAATTTTTATTAAATATCTATATAATGATTACATTCATGGAATAAACAAAGAATTGTTTGAAAACAAATATGTGGAAGTTATGGTTTACACCTATTTGCCTTTCTTCCAGTTTTCATAGTTAATGTCTACTTTTTAGAAAATGGTAATGTATTTTTTAAAATTTCATTTTATATAAAATGATGTTTTATTTCACTATTTTAAAACAAAATAGTGTTTACCTTAGAACATCCAGGTGTAAAGGCTCCAGGAACTGCAAAAAGAATCACCTTTTTTCCCTTGGTGAGTTCAGCAATATTTACTTTGTTAGTAGGTGAATCTTCAAAGAGATCAACACTTGGAACTTGGTCACCAACCTATAAATAATTTTTAAAATGCTATCATTTTGCTTCTATTGCAGTTTAAAATATTTTAAACAGTTCCGTCCTGTATAAATACCATTCCGAAAACAAAAAATTGTAAATACCTAGTTATTATAATATATTAGAGGTCATGCCAAGGTGTGGTTGAAAAAAATTATAACTCTAAATTAACTATTCTTATGTAATGTTATTTTATTTATAAATAGCAGCAATATCAATGTATCAGATATATGATCCATTTATAAAAGATTAAATATTTTAATAAAGAAATAACAAAAAATATTTAATATAATGTTATAAATACCCAATAACAATATTCTAAAATGAAATAAATAACTTAATCTATATTTAAAAATTATAAACTTCATCAAGTCCTAGGTCTTCCTGGATTGTTCCTAGTACCGATGCTGCATTACCCCATTGCACAGCTAAAACAATTCTTTGGATAATGAAACTTCGAGATTTTTTGCATTCTATTTTTTTGCAAATTTCATTAATAAAACCCTTAGCCTCATCACCCAAAGGACCAAAAGTTTCAACAGCAAAAGGAATGAAGATAAAGCGTTCTTCAAGCTCTTTATATTTTAGATGTTTTTATTCTCGGCAATAGCAGCCGCGCTACAAAATTAAGTTTTGTCCAGATAGGATTTTGCAAGTGTATGGCTGCAAGTAGCGTCCCAAAGTAATTGTTTTCCATATTTCCAGGGAATTAAGGTCATTTAATCTACCCGTTTTCCATCGCTTCTGCAAACTCCAAGAGGCTCTAACACAGAAGGATTTTCAGCTAAAATCAGAGCTCTTTTGATAATGTCATTTATCTGACTGTGTCTAGAAGAACGCCCAGCGCTTTTTTTGCAGCTTAACCCATGTAGGCCATAAATATCAGCCTTTTCGCCGCAAACACAGGTGTGCTCTCCACACACAGGCAGACCAAGTCTGAGAGCGATGGAAATATGGAATGTTTTGTTATCTAACAAATTTCCCAAGGACGAAGATGGAAGTGCGTTAATCCAAGCATTACTTTCAGGGGCCTGAAGAGCAAGTAGACGTGCCTTATCTTCACTTGTCTGGCACATGTTTGTAACAAATTCGTCATGAGCTTGGCAAATCAAAATCTTTCTGTTTTTTTGGTAATTCTTGTGGTTGATTTTGAAGATTGCAAACAGATAACCATCTTACAAAACAATTGCTGAAATCATTATCTACAGTCGCAAGAATATAGGAAGGTAAAATTTTGGAAAGTAAACCTGACACGTCATTGATTGAACCTAAAAAGGCAGAAATAGACAGGGTGGATGTATCTCTTATTCCAAGACCTCCAAATTTTACTGGAAGAGTGCTTTGTAACCAAGAATTTAATTTAATATCACAATTTGTCATGTCTTGAACCAAACTTTGTAATACATTATCAAAATTACAAGTAATTCTGGATATTTCAACAAGGTGAACATCTTAACAAATAAGACATTCAGGTATGGCAAAGGAATATTTTAGTAAATAATAGGAAATATGTGAGTCTATAAATTTTAATTTGGTGCTAAGAGATTTTAAAAATTCTGTCTTTTATTAATTGAGTATTCAATTTCATTTGACGAAAAAGCACTTCCTAATAAATTAAAATTTGAAATGGGAATTACTGACAGATTAGGAACAACACTTAAAAAAATTGATAGTATATTGGAATGATCTTTAGATGAAACAGTTAATTCACACTTATCAAAATTTAAATTTAAACCCAAATCTTTACTTCCTCTGATTATTTTATGAAAATTATCTAAAACCGATTTTGGGTTTCCAGCAAGTGTACCGTCATCTAGATACCAAAGATTTATTTCTGTATTTAATGATAAAATAACTGGATGAATTGCTAAACTAAAAAGAGCTGGTCCAAGAGGATCTCCTTGTTGGACACCTCTTTGAGAAAAAATATGTTGACCACCGTAAGAAAGTAAACTCGGATTATCATAACATTGGGCTATAAATGGTAAAAATTCTGGGAGATATTACTACTCGTGATAAAATTGTTTTTCTATTAACCATATTAAAGAGTTTTGATAATCTATTTTAAAATAACTTTATCTGATTCGTGAGGATAAAGAAAAAACGACAGTATTGCTGCTTCTGCTCCGCATTTTGTTCCAAAGCCAAGTTGATATGGGCGAAAAAGGTTTCCTAGCTTTTCATAAATACGAGAGCATACTACCTTAGAAGCTAAACGTCGGAAACATATTCCTACTGCTATTGGTCCATCTTTTTTATTAAAAGCACATAGATTTGCTCCATAAAAAAATTTACAAATAACTTTTGGAACTGAACCTTGAAATAAATGAGTTATAAAAGACTTAATTGACGACAGTAATTTAAAAGAATGGTTACCATGCTCGTCACTTACCAAGTCCTTAAGATGTTTTGGTCTTAATGAATCTATACCACCAGAAGACCCAGGACGAAATGAAGAAATAGCACTTTTAATTTCATTTTCAGATAAATTAAAATTAAAATCAATATTTTTAAAGGAATAATCGATATCATTATCTTGTTCGGATACTGGATGTTTCTTTTTCAGTTTTTCAAAGGTCTCTTCATTTCTAGGTGCGATAGTATCATTTAAAGTGAGAATTCGGATTGCATTTCTGATATCTCCATCTGCAATTTTGGCTTTGATTTTCTTTGAAAGGTACTTATTCTCATCAAACTTGTTGGAAAATATTTAATGAATATTTTGTAAAATACCCCATATTTCAAATATGCTAAAATTCACAACAAATCTTTCTATTAAGGGGTTACATGTGTTTAATCTGGGAAAAAACGGCCTATTTTTAACAATTTTTTTTCATATAAAAAATAGAATATTTTATTAAAACTTTTTATTGTCTTCAACATACACATTTGAAAAATTTTAACTATACACATTTTACTGTTTACTGTTTTTAGATGTTCTCAAATGTATACAGGGTGACTTAGATCTTATCCCTTAATGTACCAGGTGTTATTCAGAGGTAGTTTTCCCATGTAACATTTTTTTTGGATAAAAAGATAAGATTTGGTAAGAAAATATTTGACATAAATATGCATATTTGAATTATGCACCTGTTTTGTATCACCTTTGGTTTCTTGAGAAATACTAGTGCTTTGAAATTTTAACTGGTATATTTTCTTGATTTTGATAGCATATACCATTAAAATACAATAACACCTTATATATCATTGTTTAAAGTTTCTGCAGCATAATACTTAGTTTTTTAAATAACCGTCTAGAATGCCTTGAAAAATTTAAATCCATTAATTTAAAATTAAGTAGCCATAAAAAAATACTTTTATTCAACTTTTGTTTTTATGTTTTTTTTAGGTGTACGTATTTTGAAAACTGTCTTATCCTAAATACTGACCTACAAAACTTTTTGGAACAAAATGGTCTTTAAGGTTATGCTTATGAGCCACCTTTGCTCCATTTGGAAAAAAATGACTTATCACTATAAAAAGGATTAGCTTTTTTAACATATTCATGGCACTCTAGATTAAAAAGTAAATATTTTACACAAGTATCAAAAAATAACAAAAGAGTTGTCATTGTATTCAAAATGCTGAATCCTATTAAAATACAAGAAAATATACAGGTAGGACTATTTAAAATTTAAAAGTGCTTATCACTTTTGATCAAACAACTGAATATGTCAAAGAATACATATTTATCTCAAATACCGACATATAAAATTTATTTTTATTAATCTTAAAAAATAAAAATTTTACAATTGGTAACTACCCTTAAGAAGTACCCAGTATATGGGTACAATGGTCCTAAATAACTTGGGTCAAATCAAAGAAAATAAATTTTAAAGTTTCATTTAAAAACCGCCAATATATAAAAAATAATTTTGGTAATTGTCTCGAAAGTTGCCTCCTCTCTGATTTTGACCAAATTTGGTATACGGAGGTTTTTTGGGGTGCTGATTACGAATCTGAAAAAAAAAATTTCGGCAACGTTTCGTTTTCGAGATATTCATCATCAAAGTTGAAAATCAAACTAACTTCATTTCCACTATATTCCCCCTTCTTTTTTTTACACTAAAGTGGCACACAATATTTTATAAACACCTTTTAAAAACTTTTTTTTGTTTATTTTACACATTTTTCTTCATTAAATTGCCAAGTATAACTTTCAAACGGGGCGGCCATGTTGTATATATTGTATACCTGGTTGCAGCGTTTGAAAGTGAATTTTTACAATTAAATGAAAAATAGGTACAAAATAAGGTAAAATTTTACTTTACGGACACCACGCCGATTTTCATGAATTTTTGCATACGGGGGTTTTTTGGGGCGCTGATCACGTATCTAAAATTAGTTTTCTCCGGCAACCTCTGGTTTTTGAGTTATAAGGCCTCCAAGTAAACTAACCTCAAAATTCTCCCTTCTTGAAACTGATTACCAACAACTGGGAACATACACTAATTAGGCACTTATATATTAAACAAATACACTGAAATTTACAATAATTTATTGTCTATTTTAAGTAAAAATTATCTTAAATGAATCCACTTTTCTGTACCTTTAAGAAGATATATGATGTATAACTGGTTGCCTGATTTATAATTAAGTTGTCAAGATATAAAAAACTGGATTTATTTGAGGTCTTTTTTACTAAAAATAAGCAATAAACTTTTGTAAATTTTAGTGTATTCGTTTAATATATAAGTGCCCAATCAGTGTATGTTCCATTTTGGTGGTAATCAGTTTCAAGAAGAAGAAATTTTGGAAAAATGTTCATTTTGAGGTTAGTCCACTTGGAGGCCTCATAATTCAAAAACCAGAGGTTGCCGGAGAAAACTAATTTTAGATTCGTGATCAGCGCCCCAAAAAACCCCCGTATGCAAAAATTCATGAAAATCGGCGTGGTGTCCGTAAAGTAAAATTTTACCCAAAATAAATATAAAAACAAGTTTTTAAAAGGTGTTCAGTAACTATTGTGTTCCAATTTAGGGTAAAAATCAAAAATTCTGTACAAAAAAGGTTTTCATATTCGTGATCAGCGCCCAAAAAAAACCCCGTATACTAAATTTGGTCAAAATCGGAGTTGCGGCCACTTTCTAGACAATTACCAAAATATTTTGTAATCTATCCGCGAGAAGACATTTTAGAAAAAAAAAGACCAAATAACCTTTATATTTCAGGACACCAAAAACAACATAAAGCTGATGCAATTATGCAATACCCATAAGTTTAAATACGTTTAACTTACCTTCACCATGTTGACTGCGGAAGTCTGCAAAAACCTTTGTTTAACTGGAGCAAAAGATTGCTGGAATGACTTGCTTGCTAGTAGCGCAAAATTCCTTGGGTTCATTTTTTATACAGGTTTTTTGCTTACTTTTTTGCACTGTAACAAAAACTAATAAAAGAGACAGCTAGATAACAGGTGAACGCATTGAAAAGAGATCAAACGAAAGAACGAATCACTTTTCGCCTGTCCGTAGAGTCGGCGCAAATTTGTGGCGCAAATCAACGTGAAGATAAAAGGTCTGTTTTTATCTAGTTCAGAGTAGGACAGAATAAGTAAGTGTAGGACTAAAAAGTGGAACTAAGAGTAAATAAGTTCCGTATTTGATTTTTGCAGAGTTTATTAATCTGATTTTTGTACCAGACTTATTTCAAAAATTAAAAATGGCTTTATGTTTATTTTTATAAAGGACTTCCGTTTAGGCTTTCATCAAGTGAAAACGCGTTTGAAAGTTTTAGCTTTTTCGTTGGAATCGACCGCAGTGGGGCGGAAAACTGTGATTTTGCTCGTGAAAATCGAAGGGGAACTCGCCGCCAATTAATATAGGGGGTCTTCAAGGGTAGTAAACTTAACAAGGAGTGCTCGATTTTTACTATTTGTCCGCAGATATAGGTTATGTTTGGACGTCACCGTTTGCCCATTTTGGCCAGAAGGCAGATTTATTTTATTAATTTTTGTTAAATATTCAACTTTTAAAAACTATTTTGGATATGTACTTACTATTAGAACTGTAATGTATAATATTTTTAAAAAATTAAGACTTTATATTACTTGTAAACAAAACAAAAAGGCAAACAGATTACGTCACAAATACCGAATTGACATTTAAATTGATTTATATGGGCCTAAATGGGATCGAGCACTCCTTGTTAGGTTTATTACCCTTGGGGGGTCTTTCTTCTGGGGCTAAGCGCTGTGAGCGGTTGAGGCTTAGTTTCTGATGTTTTAACATTTTACGTAGTGCACGATAGAGATGAGCAAAAAATCGCAGCGATTTAATCGCAGCGATTTAAAACTCGCAATCGCAACCTGCGATCACTCTTCTTAGCAAACTGTTATTGAATCATTAGCGATCAGGCGAGTTTAACTTTTTAGACAACCAACATCGCTTTAAAGACACATGAAAGTCAGTGTGTTTTACATATATATGTTGGGCCCGAGGCCGAGTTCTTCTCGGCGCTAGACGCCGGATCCTGTAACATGCTGCGATTGCGATTTGGTCGCAACTCGCGACGTTCGCGCTAAGAAAAATGTAAATAATCTGCAAGTTATCGCCATCATCGTCGTTTACCAATTTTAAAAATCAAAATCGCAATCGCAGTTTACAGTCGCGGCGATTAAAGACTCGCAATCACAGTTTCGATTGCGATTGAAAAATGGCAGCTTTGCTCATCTCTAGTGCACGAGGCTATCTTCCCATGACGGAGGAATGGTTACGGGCGCAGTGTGAGACGTTAGACTCAGAGTCAGTCAGAGTTTATTAATCTTTAATAGACTCTACTAGCGGATGCAGACAGCTCGCGAAAAGTATTCCCAAACACGAAAGATTTACGACATCAGTCGAAGTCGGGCGAAGGTATTGATGGGAGAGGAATGGTTTTATTTTCAATTTTTAGGTATACTTTTAGTGATTTATCACGCCTAAAATACAATTGGGGAAAATAAAAAACCGCTTTAACTAACTAGAACTAACCATGACTGCCCCCTCTGGCCCCACGAGAATCAGCCAGAAAGGGCGGTCATGGTTAGTTCTGGTTAATAAGGGCTTTTTATTTTCTCCAATTATTTCAGACGTGATAAATCACCTTCTTTGTCAATTTGGCATGTTTTTATAGGATTTCTGTGGGGTGGGTATAACAAAAAAGGTCCAGTAATTTACATTACACACTAGTGCCTAAAGTGAACACCGTATAATTCAAACATTTTTTGCCAAATTATTATTATAATAATTTTATTATCAAACATAAATGTATGACACGGCGCTTTATTAATATGCTAATTGGATATATTTAGGTTTTTTTTTCTGATATAAATATATTCTATGAAAAATCGATCTCAAATAAAAAATTGAATAAGTTATATAGCGAAGCGGTCCGTGGACTCCGTGCGTAAAAAAGACTAAGTTAACACACTTTTTTGCATAAATAACTAGTTTTAATAATATTTTTTATTGGTGATGATTTGATAAAAGATGCAGTCATTTAATTTTCTTATTTATTTATTTTTTTAACGAACATTGTAATACATTATTAATTGTTTGGGATTTTTCTATAATCTAACGTAATAAACAATATTGAGACGCCCGTTAGTAGGCAACTAACTACACAACAACAATCGCGCCAAGGCATCCGTGTCGAGTTCGGGACATCTCGCGTCTGGGAATACTTTTCGCGAGCTGTCTGCATCCGCTAGTATAGACTCTGGTCAGACTGACAGCAAGCTGGTTGTACGCAACACCAGTAGCAGTTCTTGGTTAGATCACCGTTAATTGTGCCTTTCATCGATTACGTTGAGAATAAGTCGGAATTTCTGGGGGCTACATAGCCCGATTATCCAGATTTTCCATAGACAAAGCCCGGGAAAGCTTATGTTGCGACATCGCAGCATATGACTGGAAGTGAGTGCTGGCTAAATGGCGCTGGAATTAAAAAATATTGGCAGCCAAAGCCATAATTGGATAATAGAAAATAGAATAGAATAATCAGAGAAATAGAAGGGGGGAGAAAGCGCTTCGACCACTGCGCATCCAATTTTACGAGGACGGCATGTGAGCCGCCATGGTTGCTTCTACTTGTCAAATCAAAATTGACATTTGTTTTGTTTTCTTTGTTGTTCTCATGGAATAAAAAGGGTTGTCGTATAAACAAGACTTTTTCGTAAATATTTTGTTTACTTTTTGGATTAGATTTGGCTTAGTATCTTTCGTTTTATTTTAGTTAAGTGTTCCATTTATTATGCTTTAATTTGTTTAATGAACTATGTCTTGTTGCCTGAGAGGTGTTCCAGAAGTATAGCAGCAGAAGATATTTTCGTTTGTAAGTACCCCATTTTATATAGTGAAAATATTTTATTGGGTAAATAAAAACCTAGAAAAATTAAAGCTAAAAATAGTTTAATTTTAATTTTATAAGATAACATACATTATAATAGTTTAGGTCTCTTGATTTTTGCATACTTGCAGGCGCAACAAAATTTACATGTAATATTTTAATTTTAGATTTCAAAAGGAAGTTTTGGTTAAAAAGTGGTTGAGTATACTGCAAATGAACAATTGGTCAGCTAGCAGATACATTTGTTTAAAACAGTTCCTGGATAATGAACATATAGGACAAGGAAAAATTTTAGGACAAATAGTTATACCTTTGCTTTTTTTGGATGGCATTTGCACCCAAGTACCCACCAATTATCACCAATTCCATGGCGAAACACCATACCAAAACTATTCAAGGGGAAAGAATAAAAAATAAGTTAACCAAGTTGATTCCATTTAATGGCCAATAAAACCTGTTAATAAAAATATCTTGTTTTATTGTTAACCCAATAGTTTAAGCAAACTAACCTACCGGATTAAGTGTAAGAATGTCACTTTTCTATTTCTCAGAGGGAGAGTGTGAACTTGCCCATGATTGTGTCTATTTTATGGTATCTTAGTATTGGCAATTACCACATATTAATCATTCCACTTGTCTCTGCAGCCGCCTAAATATAAACTAATTATGAAATAATTTGTTCAATTAGAATGTGTGTGTGATCTACAATATTTAAACATCGATAAAAATTATCTTAAATTATAAAATACAATAAAATTAGTTTAACAGGAAACAGAAATTTATGTTTGCAATTTTACAATATTAATTGTCAAAAAAGAGTATCGAAAAAAAGAGTATCATAAGAAAAAGATATGTGAATGGCAGCTGACCTGAGCATTGTTTAAAATGGTATAGGTAAACAAAACGTGTGGCATAAGTTAAGAGGTTAGTATCATCACAGTGCATATAAAAATTAATATATAGCATGTATTTCTTTTTTAAATATTTAGGACCTTTCTTTTATAATGTTTTTTAGTAAGAAAAAACTCACACTTACGATCACCTGCTTAAGATGATATATGATTATAGATATTTTTAAACAACCCTTTTATAAAATAAAAGTGTACAATTGGGCCAACTACATGTATTATTGAGTGTCATTTCGTAAAGTAAATTTACTTTTAAATGCAAAAAAAACATTTGACAAAAAATACAGTGTATAAATAAAACACTTCTTTACTGATTATTTATTTTATTTAATAAAATGCTATTTGTCCATATTACATGTTCTCGCTGGGAAATTCTTTAGGATGCCTTTTATATTGCATGCATTTTTTGCTACATTCTCTTATTGTAACTTTAGGTCTGGTTGTTATTCAGAATTAGTTAACACTTTTTGTACACCAAATTATGAAATACACCTTCGATAAGACACTTACATAAAAAAGTGTGAAATACTGTACACAAATTTTGAATAACAGAGGCCTTTATTTGACTTTTAAAGAATCCATTAAAAAGATATGTTTACTTTAGAGTTCTAAAGACAGCACGGCAGTTATTGGGTAAAATTATTAAAGCTTTTTTGGGTAAACAAGTTGGTATAATTCGATTTTAGCATTTCCATTTATCGTTTCTGCCAAGTCACCTGGATCTTCTTGCCCTTTTCATTAAAAAAATGTAATATATATTATATGCATATTTGTAACGTATTCTGCTTTCTTTATCCTTACTAAAAAATTCAAAAACACATTATGTAGGATTTCAATATTTATATATCTTTTTACCAAGAAAAAAATCTTCTAACCCATAAATATTTTTGAATTCATACAAATTATTCACCTGCGTAGTATACTGTTTAATAATGGTACATGTTTTCATCTCAAAATTTTAATTTTATTCATAAAACGTAATATTATTTATCCAAAACCATTTTAATTAAATTTTTGTTTACAAACAAGATTATGACATGTCAAGCACAAATGATGACAAATGACAAGCGAAAGCAACCATGGCGGCGCCCTATATTAGACTTTTCGCGCAGATTGAAGCGCTTTCTCCTCTTCTCTATTTCTCTGAGAATAATAGAATGTTTATAAACAATAGAGGTGTAAAAGTAACGAAAAAGAGCGTACCCGTATGTATTCGTTACTATATCAATTAGTACTCGTTACTATCGTATCGTTACGTTACTCGTTACTTCTGATACCTCATAACATGCTATGTTATGTTAGAGGAACGAATCGAGTCGTATTGCGTATGCGTACAGTATGACGTCGCGGTGTGAAAACATAATAATGCATTACATACCAAGCTGCGTAAGGTGTATTTTTTCACTTGTTCATATTTTAAACCAGAATTGTGTTTAAGTTATTCTTAAATTAGTTTGATTTAATAAGTAAAGTGTTTAACTACAAGTAAACTGTTGACGGAATCTACAAAATGTGCAATGGATTTACTATTTTGAAAATTTTAATCGTGATCTTATGTTATATTACTAGCAACAAATAGATGTCGAAAGTTATTTATTATCAATGAAATTTACACAACATTCTATTAATAAGTCAACATTAAAATAGTTTTGGTTAGAATGAAATGAATTAAAATAAACGTAAAAATAAAATAAAAACATTTCAAACAAAACTAAAACAACAAAGAAAATCTTTTTTTCGTAAAATGAAATTGAACCTAAAGCGCCGCAATTGTTATGGGCAAGCATTAACATTTAACATCTGCGACTTGCTCGTCGCGCCATATCAATAAAAAATCATAATTAAATAAAAACATTTTATGTCAGGAATTTCTGGTTTATATTTAAAAATAAAATCTTCTTTTCTTATCCATTGTAGCAAGAAAATTAAACTGTAAAATTAAAAAAATAAGTGTAAATAATAATATATGAGATATAAACAATTAATAATATTTAAAAATTAACAGCAAGAAACAATTAAATGCCATTAGAGCGTTTAAGATAATAACAAAACAAAACGTGAAAATACGCGGTAATAAAAAACAAAAACATACATATTTCTAATTTGTAAAAAATACTTTCATACCTTTTTTCTGTTCAAATTTTAAACTTTGTCTACACAAATACCTTTAATAAACGTTTAATACGTTTTTAAATTCACCAAAAGATTTCGTCCTGGAATTAAAACATACGATCAGCAAACGTTAAAACACGCATCAACTGTACTTGCGTGAACAGTATAATACGAAAAATGCGAGTAACGAAATGCATGCGAGTAACGAAATGCATTCGTGTGTAACGTTTCGTTACTCGGTACTAGATGGCGCACCCGTTACTCAGTACCGAATACATACGGTTTGTTACACCTCTAATAAACAAACAACTTTAACTTGTAGTAAAAATGCATCTTCACTACTTCGAGAGTTCAGTAATTAAGTGGAAACTAGTTTACACCAGAATTCATACCAAACACCTAGTCCAGAGCCTAGTCCTAAATTACACTGACGATAACAAACGGTTTATTTTAGCGATGGGCATATTCGGATGATTTCAATATTCGAATATTCGTATTCCGGAAGATCTTCATATTCGGAATATCATTCGAAATATGAAACATTGACCGATCAACGCCAGTTGATATTCGATATATTGCGCCGGCCGCCGACCGTCGATTTACCCCGAATCGAAGCCTTTGCTTTCGAAATAACGAATTATTCCGGAAGATGAAATATGAATTATTTTATTTCGGCTTTTGATTTCAGTATTTTCAGTCGACAGTCGACTATTTTACTTGTTGGGTCGAGTTGTTAGTTGTGGTTAATTGTGGTTAGTTAGTTAGTTTGCGTATTCGTGTACGTTTTTAATTTTTTTTGCTGTTATTATTGGTGTGGTGTATAGAATAGTATACAGTGGCCGCCAAAAAAGTCGACACTTGATGGAAAATTTCTATTCTTGATATTAATTTTTTGTGTGTAGTATCTGCATTTTAAATTCAAAATTCATTATTATGGAAATGCATATTATGGATTTCCGAGTGGTTTTCAATTTGCTTAAATTTAAATACTTTAAGGAAGTAGATATGAATTGGCGTAATTGGTGCGAAAATTTGTTAATATTTGATAATAAAGAAACTAAAATTGTCGTTCGATAGACTAATTAGTTTGTTTTAGGACAAAATTATTATAGGTATAACACTATACAGTTAAACTTGTTTAACTGCCGGCTACAAATGTAATTTTTTATCAAATATCGAATTTTAATTGAAAGATTTTGACATTATTGGCGTTTGTAGCTTCTGGTTAAATAAGTGCGTTAATAATTTCGACCTTAAATATTAAAATTAGGATAAATTTTAAAATGTACAGTCTTTGCACGCTAAATATGAGTAAACGTGTCGAACTTTTTGGCGGTCACTGTATACTTAAAGTACTAACTTATATTTTTGTGAAAATTGGTTTATACAAAAATATTTATCGTTAACTTTAATAATTTAAGACTCAAAATATATTTATTATTATTAGTATTGACATTTCCATATTAAATAGTTTTGCTGGTTGCCTGTTAATAGAACACTTCAAAAAAGAAGTTTAATTAATTTTCACTAATTATTAGGCAACCGTTTACATCAAAACCCGCTAATAAAAGCAATCGACAGAAATTAAGACAATTGTCTGCAAAATAAAAATATAGTTCAACCGAAATAGGCTATTAAAGAATGCTTTTGATAATTTAGATTTAATTGCATTGCTATTTTATTATGTTCCACAAGTAATATGTTTAATTATTACTTTATTCAATAGCATAATAATAATAATAATTAAATATAAAATTATGTGGTAACGAATCACAATGTGGCATCCGACATTTAAATTTTTAAATGCATTCTTTTGATAGCTCTTCCTGTTTCAGTCGAACTAGGATTGACCTTAAATGAACCGTAAATCGAATGAACTATCATCCGATAAGTAGCGGCAAAGAAAATAATAGCTTTGCGGTTAGCTATTATTTTCTTTGGTAGCGGTAATATATCCCAGCTGATTGGAAAACGAATATTCGAATATTCGAAAGAAATATTCGAATCATTCGAAACATTTCTATATTCGAATATCGTTCGGAAGATCATTCGGAAGGTCCCATCACTAGTTTATTTACAAAAAAGTGTGTAAAATAAGTAAACTATTTCTGGATAAGTGCTGGATAACAAACAGACCTATTATTTTGTGGTATAATATCAGTATCTGTGGTATTCTTAAAACCTATATATAATATATGGAACCACAGCTATCTAATAGAAGGCTGTGATGGAACAGTATGAAATTATTGTCCTTTTTACTGGCTTTTCTGTCGCCAATGATAATGTTATGGAAGCGAATTGTACATGTACACTTTTGAAAGGACCTCAAAACTGTATCATTGATACAAGGACTGCTTGGGATGGTCCCCATATTTTAAAAGCTTTAAAAAAAAAGGGTCTTTCCCCAGATGATATAGATTATGTTATTTGTACCCATGGTCATTCAGATCATATTGGATGCAACCATCTTTTTAAAAAGGCTGTACACATTGTAGGATTTAGTATCTCACATAAAGAAAAATATTATTTAACCCCAGATTTTAGCAGGGGTCACGAGTATATTGTAAATAATCAAATAAAGATAATTCCCACACCAGGACACACTTTACAAGATGTTACAGTTGTGTTTGAACAAAATGGTACGGTTTATGCTATAACAGGTGATTTATTTGAAAAGGAAGAAGATTTAGAAGATGAAACGATTTGGATAGATGCAGGAAGTGATTCTGTGGAGTTGCAACGGAAAAACAGAGCAAAAATTTTAAACATAGCCGACTTTATTATTCCTGGACATGGACCCATGTTTAAAGTAAAAAAATACTAGCAATATTAATAAACATATAAATATTTTATTTTTTATACAATCAATTATTAAGGTTTATACACTTTATAATTAAGGCCGGCCCACATACATACAACTTTTTAGTCAAGCAACTGTTTAGTCGAGTTGCGTACAAAACAGTTTTGTCGCCGAAGGTGCGCATACAGTCAATTCAGTCGCTATAGATTTATGTACTTGTTTGAATAGCCGCAGGACGACTGTTTAGGTTGAGCGTATGCAGGACGACTGTTTAGTTGAGCGTATGAGCACTCCAATGGCAATACTCATTGAACCGTCGCGATAGTTGCGCGACTGATTAATCAAAAGGCGATCGATGTGGTTTTATGACTATTTAAATTGCTCGACTAAAAGTTGCAAGTATGCGGCCGGCCTAAAAAATAAAATACTTTATTCGCATTTGGATGTTTTATTTTCAAATTCGATTTAAAAAATATTACTGGTTAACAAGTTTTTTTTTTAAATATCTTTTGTTTTTGTTTTAAAACTACTGATGCTTACCATGGCAAAAGACATGTTACCTTTAAAACACCTACCTTACACACAAAAAATAATTAAATTAACTAACATACAGAAAATACTTTTATCCTGATTAATCTTAACTAGTCTTATGTATAAGAATAAACAAAAAATCGTTTAGGAAACTGTTTAGATTTTTGTAACCCCTATCCCAAAAATATTTAAATATATAGAAAAAATTATAAAACCCTTAAGTTTAAAACGAAAACTAACAATTTACTTCCATATTTCCTAACAGAACATGTAAATCTTTTAATGGAAACCTCATTTATTACTACTCATTACTTTATAAAGGATACATATTTATAAGCTTCTTAAATAGAAGTCTAAGCCAACAATAACGAAAAATGATTTTTTTGTACACAGTTCTTTATTTAGTATCTAAATTTACAAGGTGTTTTAAATTTGACTTTAAACATTGCAAAATGTAAAGGATCAGTAAATTTGCTGTAAATCTATGCTGTTAAATGCTCAAGAAAATACCATAATTTAAGGAACTTTGTATAGTTTATAAATTTTCAAGATGACGAAATGAGCATTATTATTGTTTTTTTACTCTACTTCTTCAGGCAAATTAATGTAATACACGTTTGAATTCAAAACTAAAATGGCTTACAAAAAATGCAATTTACTTTTAAATATTTTTTGTAATACAAAATTTTAGTGCCTATTGAATTTGAATCACCCTGTACAATACTTATACATAAAAAATTAAAATATGTTTTATTTTCCACAATTTTTTTTATACCAAAATTAAAGTTTTGTATTTAACTGTATTGTCTGCAACAAATTTGAGGCTTACTCATGGTATTTCCTAGATTAGTACCAATTGAAACAATAAATAATGGAGTCATAACTTTAAAATATTTAATTGAACACCTATTGTATCTAGATTTACATAAATATAAGTTATTTGGAACAAATATTAGAATTTATAAACCTGAGTGATAGGTATATGTTACAGAGATAAGAAAATACTCAAGTGATAAGTGAAATTTGTTGCAGGCTGAATTGATTTCTAAAAATGAAAATAAAACATTTTTTTAAAAAGTATCATTATAAATTCTAATTTATTTATTAAGAATATCACATTTTAAATTAGGTATCAATAAAAACTGAAATGACAATTTTTAGTTACAAACAATAATGAATGTTTTTACCAAATATCCCTGTAATGCGAGCTGTAATGTAACTGAATTAAAATATTTGTAGTTTTTTTATTTATGTAGAAATATTGCACCACTTTAAAACATTTTTTATCAATAATTTTATGATTTCCTAGAATTTTTGACTGAGTCGTGAATGTGTTTCTAAGAAAATATTTTTTATTCTCTTACTATTATAATATATCTATTAGGTCATTTTAAAACATTTTATTAAGCTCATTACTTTCCATTTTCTACAAATTAAAGAAATTTTCATCAGTTAGTAAGTGATGTGAATTTTCTTAAAAATCTACAATAGGATGGGGTGACAGATAAAAAAACTAATATTTAAAAACCAAATAATATTTTATACCTACTAGGTTTTAAAAGAAGTAAAAAAGTTAGGCAAAGTTTTATATTTTAAGTAAATTAGATTAAAAAATTTATTTATTTTTAACATCCATAACTAACAGATATAAATTTTAAATAAGGTTAAACATTTCTAGAATAATAAAATATGAAATTATTGTTGGCAGTGCAATATTTTCCTTGCTTACTGCATTTATGTTGAAGCTTTTAGTTTTACAATAATCACTTGGAGGATTTACACAAACAAATAACATAAAAAAAAGGAATAAAAAGGGAAATATAAGTAACTTTATTTATTCAGCCAAAAAAATGAAAAATAAGAGGAACAAAGTTCCTAGCAAACATAATTTTTAAATTATTTTGCCCCAGTTTTTTGATATTTTAATGGTGGAATGTGTTCAAAGTTCTAAAATAAAAACTAAGATAAGTGGTTTTAATGAGAACCGAATATTAAAGGTTTAAAGCAGTTGTCATTTCACATAAAAATAATAAAAGTTAAAAGTTGGTCATCTTCAGAGTTGTTTTTTTATTTTATGTTATTTGTCTGTATAAACCCACCTTTAGATTTTTTACGTAATGGAACATAACCCTAAAACAAATTATATTTTAAATAAACATTATTAAAGTAGTGACCAAAGGGTATAAAAAAAAGTTAATATATTGGGCACACACTATAAAAAAATATAGGCGTCTATTAACACTCTAGGTAGGTTATACCATGTACTATTCTTACTAAAGTCTTTGAATATTAATTTAAGAGTTTATGTATTTTATAAGATAATTGTGTTCTCCAGATATTTTGCATTTTTAGTCTATAATTCACTTTAGAAATTATCATGTTACAAAAAGAATGGTTTTAATAAAGACCCACTCAATCACAAATGTGTGATTTTATATTATGTTAGGACTTTTAATAGTTTTTACAGTCTTATTGTAATCAGTTATTTTCCATAAAAAACAATACTGTTTATTATATATCAAAAACTACTCATATTTTTTCACACTTGTAAAAACTCTCAAAGAAACTGTCTCAGATTCACCAGACGAACTATTACCTAAAATTGGACCAGGGACTTTTCTTTGTCCATTTTCCCTTTGAATAACTTCTAACAAACTCATACTAGGGAGCCAAGACTTGTCTCTTATGGCAGTAGCAACTACATTTCTATTCGGTTCTGCGTCATAAGCTGCACTTTCTATTCCAAAATATTCACAATACTCATGAATAAAAGTGCGCTTGTCCCGATTCATTGACTCAAATGAATATGAACGACTTTTTTGTTTACTTTGCTTTGCCAGTTGCACCAACTCACTCAGTTTATCATGAATCCTCTGGCAAAATTTCGGGTCCTTCTTGGCCCACTGCTTTAAAAAGTCTGAATATCTTGGGGTTAATTTTTGACTTAAATCAGGATTTTGAATTTGCAGACCAATTGCCAATCTTCTATTTCTTTCTAGAATCTTGCATTCATCATTGCATTCCAAAATTTTTAATACAGATGGTTTTTTGATGGTAGTATCAGTAACATCTACATTTGAGTTTAATGATAAATATCCTATTTTGTCTTTAATCTGAGCCATTTCAATATTCCTATATTCCTCTGTCAAGTCCATGCATACCTTGCTGCTTTTTTGAAGGCCACATAGACATGTAACAGGTACCATTTGTTTACAAGTACTATCTATGCAAGGGGGATTGTGACAAGGCCTATTACATGGATGGGAACACAAAATCCTAGGTGAAGTGCATGGTTGAGTACAAGGCAAGGGGCATTTACCTTCATGACACTGTTTAATACATCTATGGCGACCACAAGGCATTGGTTGGCCACATGGTAAACCACAACTAAAACTGTTTTGATTACAAGGAATTGCTGCACGTTGTTCATGTTGACCATAACACCATTGTTTAGTTAATACAAAACATGGAGGGCAGGGTCCAGGATGACATTCATGATTTGGTGGATGACCACAAGGACGGGGTTTGGAGCAAGGATTAGTACAGGCCGGACGTTTCGTTCCACATGGAACTGGTGGATATAAAACACTGGCACCACACTCACAGTATAATTCTTCAAAACTGGTTTCCATACAAGGAGGACATCGACCAGAATGGCATGTAAGTTCACATTTGTGGAGACCACAAGATAGTAAATGATTACAAGGTAATGGGCAAATGTGTTCAATTTCAATGCAACACTTTTGTTTACATGTATGTTTACCACAAAGTCGCTTTTTGGTACATTTTTTTTCACATCTTGCATCATCTGCTTTAGTAGTTAACTTCTGACAAGCTACTTCTTTGTCCATATGTCCACAACGACAACGTATTACTGTTGTTAAAGGGCAGGGTGGGCATTCACCTGCATGACATTTTTCTTTACAAATATGAGGCATACTAGGAGGTCCACAAATTAGTGATTTATTACACCTATTATCACAACACAAAATGGGATCAAGGCAAGATGTTCTTTTTGTCTCCAATGGAGTTTTGCCACAAAAGCAATATTTAATTAAATTAACATCGCTTTTACATGGGCTGCAGGGTCCAGGATGACAAAGCTTCTCACATTTATGGTTTCCACATGACAACAATTTATTACAAGTGTTTTCACAAATAAAACTCAATTTACCACTGTGTTCTGCATCACACTGTACTTTTCTACCAGTTTTTCCACAGTAACACTCTTGAATTATTGTTGCTGAACATGGCGAACAAGGGCCTACATGGCACAGTTCCAAACATTTATGCATTTTACAGTTTAACACTTTATTGCAAATTGAACTGCAAGTAATCTTAATATCACTGCTACATTTAACAACTTGCCGAGTCATTCCACATCCACATGGTTTTGAAACCATAATACTACATTCTGGACAAGGACCTGGATGACACAAAATATTGCACTTGTGGTCACAGTTCTTTCCTTTTTTTAAACACATATTATCACATCCATGAGCAATAATGTTTGGGTTAAGTTTTGGATCTGGAGTTTTTCCACAGTAGCATGTATATTGATGTGGCACTTCAGTATACACATTTTGACAAGCAGGGCACCGCCAGTTTCCCTCTACTTTTGATGAATCTGCCCAGGCAATTATGCAATTTATGTGAATGATATGATAACACTGGAAACATGACCAAATTTTGTCTACTCTTTTAATTTTCTCACAACATACCATACATTCTAACATTCTACTGTTAATCATTTCAGTCAGCCTTTCACGCTGTCCTGCAGTAGAAACATTTTTATTATCACCAGAATTCCATTTGAATTTTTGTTTTCTATTTTCTTCCTTGCTGTAATTTTCTGTGCGTCTATTTCTACTGTCAGTAGATTTATCAGAATAATGATTTTCATTAAAATTTGAATAATTTTTTTCACCTTGTTTATGTCTACTGAATGACTTAGCAACATATCCATTTCTTCGTTCAAAGTGAAATTTATTCTTAAAAGTATTATTAGAGTTTTCATTGAAATTTTTTTCATATTTTGTATGCTGGGGAAAACCATTGGTGTCTTTGTTACCAAAAGATTCTTCATTATTTCGTTCATATCTTCCATGATGATTGGAGTGACCATAAAATGTCTTATTATTGTATCCTCCATAATTGCCAGAATACCTTGCATTCGATTTTGCACTACTTGATCTTTCAAAATTATTAGTTTCTTGCCCATTATCATATTCACTATTACTAGGCAATCGCCAATTGTCATTCCTAGAATTTCTGTCTTTCCAATGAGGTTTTCTTTCTTGAAACTTTTTGGCAGCACTACTTGTATTTGCAGGAAAAAATTCTTGAGCAGTTGGTTTTAAATCAGATTCTTTACTGCTTTTACATGATTTGTAGTAAGCATTTGTGCCTCGAAATTCTTGGTTTTGTCTTAGGGGTCTTTTTCTAACGGCTCCCTGATGTGAGTTTAAGGGATAATATTCTGGTGCGGTAGCTTGTAAATTCGAATGAGATAAAGTATTGCCACCACTTGATTTTCCTTCACGTGAATTTCCAAGCTTAACTTCTTGTAAATTCTCACTATTTTTATTCTCTGACATAATTTGGGGCTGACGAAAAAAAAACTTTTAAAGAAATGAATGTACTACGACCGAAAAGAAAGTATTGCAAAAGAAATTAAAATTTTTGATCATTCATGAATGACACGACACACGACTGACATACGATATCCGACGTGCTTGCGATGTCAAGGATGCGTTCGAGAACATCGTACTGGTATAATTTTTATACCAAATGCCGTTCGATAGATGTTATACCAAAAACCTATAAAAAAAGCTTGGTGCTGAGAAATTTACCACCCTTGGATGCTGAGGTGACAATGAAGTTGGACCGATTTGAATAAAAACCACACTGATGCAATTGTCAATAACTTTCAAGTGACCTTGGAGTTTTGCAAAACTTTAATTTTATCTTCTATAGTGAAAAATACAAATGCAAACCTGATGCAAACTAACAAATTTAAAATGCCCCCCCTGAAATATACACACGAGTCAATTTTGCGCTTGGCCATTGTCGTCTCTCCAAAAGACTCTTGCCGCACGACCTATTCCTTGTGCGGAACTAATTGCACTGACTCGCGTCTAGCTACAACCCCGCTGACTGGCTGGCTTCTTGACAAATTCATAGCAATCATAACTTCCACCATATCAAAAATTATAAAAATTTGTGTGTGTGTATTTAAATAGTTGACCTAAAATCTCCCTAATAACTTGCACCGTAATTTTTTTGTAGCCAAGTTATCCTCAAGTTGTAAGAAATTTACTGTCAATTTTTCTACAACTTTGTACTTGACAACAATTTCCAGAGGTAAATTTTGGCTAAATGCCATCCACGATGATTCTCAGGGTACACCACGGTGTGAAAACTAAGTAGTATGAACTGTAATGTATTTTTATAGAACTGTACAGATTATCGAACGTCGCATAATTTGGGTCTGTTTGTTATAGAGATGGGCAACTCGATCATTCACTGGCGATCGAATCAATCATTGACCGATTTCTCAAATGATCCAATCTTTTCAATCGTTCATTCAATCAATCATTTTTATAAGCGTACCAAACCAGAGTCTGTTAATCTAAAGGGGTTATGACATCGTCGAGAATGGGGATAGCAAAAGTCCAAGACGTGAGGGTGTGAAAAGGGTCGCTTATGTTGGCGGCCCTGTCGGGTAACTCTAAAAGTTACTAGCATTCTCAGCTGTGGACAGATTCGTGCCACAAGTCGAAGTTTTTTTATGGGGTTATTTTTACAGTTGAAAATATTTGTGTACAGAGTTGATATTTTATTGGTTTTGACTGTTTTTACTATATTGTTTTTGGTAGTGTTTAGTCGTGTAGTTTTAATTAGTCCTTAGTGTGCAATACACCAAAAAGTTGTGTCCCATAAGGATTCTGTTATTTGCTCGGAGCATGTTAAAAAAGACGATTTTTATATGTCTTCCAGGAAAATTGCAAAAGCGGTGATTATGAGATCCTGATCAAAAAGGAGAAAGGCGATTAATAAAAGAAGGTAAGGTGAAAAATATGATTTATCCTAATGCTGCTATTACTAACAAATATTTTTTTATTGTAGCAGTTCCATTCAGTTTGCATTATTACACCTCGGATAACACAAACACGGTTTTCAAGTCCAACAGTGACTCTTCACAACTCTGAATGTAGTTACACAGTCATTAGTAAGTAAATTAAAATTTTTGTGTGATTTTAATTATAGTTATTTGTTGTCAAGAAAGTAAATAGTCAATATTGACTTGCTTATACCTAGAACTAATCAACTTTTGGTATATGCATTAATGTACCTTCAGAATGTGTATTTAATATTTTTTTCCCATTATTTTGTACATTTATTAAGTTTGCGGTTAGTTACATTCTTTAATTGTATTTAATTTTTTTTGGATACTTATCTACCAATTACTTGGTACCTTATGTTGAAAAAGACATGTTTTAAAATATAATTTATATTTTTTAGATTTACTTTTTACAAGTTTAAAATTAACTGAAGAAGTTTTTGTTTAGATTGTGTAGTATGAAGTGGACTGCGAAGAACTTGTAAGTAAGTTAAACTTTCGAGTGTCAAATAAGAACACGAGATCTAATTCTTTGTTTTATCTTGCAAGGGCTGCCAACAAACTATAAATGAAATTTTTGTGTTTGTATTAAGTAGGATTTTAATGCTTAAATGATTTGTTTGTTTTAAAATATGAAATGTAGTATACCACAAAATATTATTAAATAATACCACTAAGTACTGTGTTCTTTTCTTCCATATCTATTTTAAAATGTAAAAATTTCAGTTGTATTTTATTTAATTGTTGCAAGTGTAAATGTATTGTAGTGTTGTAGTTGTGAAACAAATAAAGTTTAGTTTTTTAGCAATAAACCTGTATTCACATTTTTTTACATAAAATAGTTCATTTTATTGCCAAAGTGGAAAATTTTGCTATTCTGCAATATCAAGATGCTGTATGGTCCGTAAGTAAATAAATAACTAGTTTTTAAAAGTAACATAATTAGTTTTTAAAATAAAATAAATTAAGGATTAATAGACAAGTTTATATATTTATGAAGTAATACAAAAACACCGTCATAAATTCCTAAAAAAGTTAATTTTTCTATGGCTTCCAGTATCTGATTTGGAGTTGGATATTTTGTAATCTTACAAAGATCTTCAAGATAGCTTGTAAAAGCCCATTTCTGATCCTGCACTTACAGAAAAGCTTCCTTCCAGTCTTTCTTCTATAGGTATTTTCACGCCTTCTGCTTAGACGAGTTGGCCAGTATAATTCCTTTTCTGGCAGCTCCCAACAGAGCAACACGTAGTGCAACTTTTATGCATCTTTTAATAGTTCAGCTAGAGAGGCCCCGAACTTCCCGCTTTCTTCGTTCCTTCATCCCTAGAGTGTCAAGACTATAGAACTTGCAGTAGATAAACTACCTACAAGATTTAAGAATACATGGGAAATTTTACTCCTC
>JAHBCN010013897.1:0-23592 GCA_019359885.1 Listronotus oregonensis
CTTGGTGTTACAAAGAAGCGGGAGCAACTGGCAAGTGTAACTGATGGTTAAGTAAAAAAAAAAGGAGCACTATTTGCCAAATGTAACAAAGATATAAACATTTCAAGTGGAAAGGACGCTTTAATTAAATTTGCGGTTAAGGTCTTGGGGGTTGCTTAGTTTCCAGCGCCCTTTGAATACTATTCTGGGGCGACAGCCAAAAAGGGGTGCTCCAAAAAGTTCTGGAGCCGATTCTGTAACCAAATTTTGACTTCCTTTTATCTGCCCTTTCGAAACGTGACAAACATAAGTTCCTTTAAGGGCCAAGGAAGGGCCCCTTTCCCCAACTTTCTTTCCTTATATTTTCAAAACCCCCAGCTCTGGTACTCCTTTACCCCCTAACATCCATAGTCAAAAAACCCCCTGGGGGGGATCCATGGCACAATGTGGGGATCGGTCTTTCGAAACTTTAGTTAAATTTTTAATTCGACATCATTTTAATTTTTTTTTTGATTTTTCGTTTTTTTTTTTAAGTTTAAAAACCAGTTGTTAAAAATGAGATTGACAAAATAAAAATAAAGCAATTAAGAACATAGTCCATGAAAAAGAATACTAGATGCTTTATCAATTTAAGTGTGAAGCCACTAGACAATACAAACCGAGTTTTAAATTTAAAATAAAAAAATTTTAAGTTATATGGATAATCTTGTGGTATTAATTATTCTTATTATTTATTATCCTTCTTTCAATTACGGGGATGATGACAGTACCGAACATTTGGTTATTTCAAAATTAGTTGATTGCAGTTTGCTAAGAATGGGACAGTATTTATGTCCAGATCCTTCCTATGACTTAGTTGATCCTAAAACTCAACAAATTCCGGGATGTTCAGAAGAAAATAAAGCCAGAAGTAAGTTTTGCATTTAAACATATAAAATTAGGTATGTTATTTTTATTTACAAATCTCCTTTGCCTGATTTACAATTCTTTTTTCTGCTTTAAGTTCGCTGTTTGGCAGTGGATGGACTTATTTGCCAAGAAACCCAGAACCCAACATTTACAAGAGAAGTACCTTGAAATGGATAAGTAATAATTTTTGTGGAAAAAAAAAAGCGCAAAGATCAGTTATAATGACCTTATTTTCTAAAAAATTATGAAATATAAAAATTTGGTCGAGTCAAATAACAAGTTAAACAAATTTAAGAAAAATCATTTCATTTAGAAATTGTGTTTCTCATCGAATTACTTTTTTGATTTTTTTATAATAAACTTTACTGTTAACATGACATCTAAATTGAATGGAATAGAAATACATTTACAGTGCACATTAATAAAATTGTATTTAAAGTTTTATTTTTATTTTAGAAATGGGTATTCCTTTGAAACTTCTCTATTACTTTCAATATTCCTAGGTATGTTTGGAATTGATCGGTTTTACTTAGGGTATCCTGCAATCGGCCTAGCAAAATTTTGTACATTGGGATTTATGTTTTTGGGACAACTCATTGACATAATTTTAATCTCAACACAAGTTGCTGGACCAGCAGACGGTTCTGCATATGTTATTCCTTATTATGGTCCCACAGTTCAAGTAATTCGAAGTGATAATACAACATATAGGCTAAGGCAAGATGACTGGTAGTATAGTATGACAATTAATGTACACATTTGTAAATAAAATATTATTTAAGTAATTACATTTTCTTGTTGTCATCTTAAAAGTTTTGTATTTATAAGTAAACCAAGCTTTTTGTGGAGTACATTGATAGTTTAGAAAAGCTGCTTAGCCTATTCTAATTAAATTTTGGATTGCAGATTGTTTAGTAAAAACCATTTTTGCTTAAAAAAAGGTGTTTTTTTTATAGTGTCGATATTTTAAATCTATTGGAGTTATCTTTAAAATATTAAAGGTTAACTAAAAAAACAAAATTATATAGGGTGTTTTAGGTAAAAGAACCCAACATTAATATTGAAATAATAAACTATTAAATTAAGGCATAGGGTAAAAGATTTTTGATATGTTCGGTTGAATCTAAAAATGGATAAATATCAAGGTATGTCCTACTCCATACAAAGTAAAAATTATGACATTTTATGGACAAACTAACCAAACCAAAAATTTTAAAAAGTTAAGGATGGAGTAAAAATTATATTCTTCAATCAATATTAAATAAAAACAATGCCAAAATGATATACTAATCCTGTATTTTTTAACCATATACCCTTTTATACCTTTACCAAAATGTTTTTAAAAAACTGACATTTCGATACTTAGACCAGTTGCAAATCCCTAATGCTGTAAGTTAATACATAATACCATTACATTCCTATCTTAGTTAAATATTCTCGTACCAAAAAAAAACTCATTTAAAATTTTGCTCTACTGTTACATGAGAGATAGGAAATAAAATTGGAAATTTAAAAGTAAGGTAGTCACATTATTTTTCTCAACTTGCATCATTTAAGTTCTGCCTTGGGTTTTGCAATTAATCAGAATGGGCAAAACAATTAAAAGACTGTATTAAATTTATTTTTATATTTAATCTGTTACACCAGAGTCTCTTAGAATGGCATTTATTCTATTTCCTAGACTTGAATAATATTTCATTTTCACTACAAAATATTTTGCTTGTTTTAAATCATTTTTCTTAAAGCATTCATCTATACTTCGGGCAATACTTTCTAACTTATTTTTATTTTTTATATTCAGTTTTTTTAATATTTCTACATCAGATATATTTTCAAGCTCTTCATTTAATTCCATCATTTCCATTAAAAATTCAGGGTCATCTATGGACTGTTCCTCCCCTAATTTATCCCCTTTTAATTCCAGTAGGTGTTCAGCTCGTTTTAAAGGTACTTGCAGACTATTATAAGCATTGTTTAATAAGGAAGAATAATTAGCTGAGATGGCCCTTTCTTCCTTACTTTTGTTTGCAAATTTATCGGGATGCAAATCACCTTGCAGCTTTCTATATTTCTCCCTTAATACCTTTTTATCAATGTCGAATTTTTCTTCTAGATTGAAAACTTTAAAATAATTCTTAGTCTCGTAAGGATTTTGTATTACATGACACTCTTCACAAAAGACATTGGTAACATTTGTTCTTTCTAAACCACATTTCCAACATATATTTTTATTAAATCCTTGTGAAACGAAATTCTTAAAAATAACACAGGTTCCTTCAGGATTAGGATTAAGTTTGCTATTAAAATATTGATAACTTTGTTTAAATTCGTTAACAACAATTATTCTTCTCAGTTGTGTTGTTATACTTATTAATGACATTTTTCCACTACTATGACTACTCACAGATTATCTATATATGTGACTACTATCACTTGGTTAAAGGGTAATCAAAAATAAATAGTACCTAATTACTAAATGAAAACAAAACAGTTGCAAGTTAAATACTCCTACTGACTCCTATCAACATCAACTCCTGTGGTAGGGTTTGGGCGACCGCAAGTCGTAAGTTTACGTGCGGGTTTTTAATTCCGAGAAGGCTGCGTTCGAGAACACAGTGCCAATGTAAAAATTATTTTTGGGAACGGGGCTCCCACCAAATCCGACTCTTTAGGACCGCCAAACAAATATGGCAGTAAAATTTCAGTCACCTCGACTTCCAACCTTTTCATTTTACAGATCTGGATTAAAAATATTTATTATTTTCGAATAATTTTTGTCGATTTAACTATGGAGATGTGAAAATTTATAAAATATGTTTCATAGTGATAAACAATTAAAGTCACAGACTACCATGCAGATTTTAAAAATATATATGTACTGGGTTTTCGAAAAATTTGTCTCATATGAACTACCTTCCTAATCTTTAAAACAGATATAATGAAATATCAAATTAATTTCATTTTTAATCGCTTAAATGATTTAACTCTTATCTATAACTTAAAATAGCCATAATCAGGAATGAGTTTAATTTTTATCTTTCATTATACACACTAGAAAGTTATATACTCATGAATAAAAAAAAATAAGTTGCTGGTAAATCACGTTTTGGAACTTTCTGATCATTAAAACCCTATTTTATGTAGATGTATTCTTTTTGTTTGACCACTACAAGACAATCCTCGCTAAGTATTAAACATAATGTTAAAATCAGATGTTTAGTCAGAAATGACAAGAACCGATTATGTGCAATCGAGTGGCAGTCCTTGAGCGAACAGGGGGGGAAGGGGGGGAGGCTCCTCCCCCCATAGGTGATCGATGGGGGCGCCAAATTTTCTTTTAAAGGGGCGTCAAACTGAGATAGTGTTTTTTTTTTAATCGCAATCACCCAAAATAAAAGAATACTATTTAAAAAATACATCAGCATCACATAAAATTGATATTTGCTATTCTGTAACGCGTTGTAACCTTAAAAAGTTTTTTATTTGTGTATAGAATGCCATTTTTTGCGTCTTGTTTTGTCTAACGCCACCGAAATCTCATAGCTTTGGCGGCAATCAGGGGGGTGTCAGTGAGATAGCGAAGTTGGCCACAGACAACATTTGGCAACATAAGATTTCGGTTGGGCGCGAAAATTGAATTATGGAATTTTATATTTTTAATCTAAAATGTAAATGGCTCATTCTAAAATTAGTATTTTTTAAATATGTTTATGTAGGCCCATAACAGTATATAATTTCAGGTTTTGTATATACAAACAAGCATTAATTCTTATTTTCTAAAAGTAAATATTTATTCCGGCCATTGCGTATGCGCAGTAGTATTATTTCATTATTGATTGTTTGCACATGTTGGTTGTTAAAAACTTGATTTAAACTAAAAATTTTTATATATTTTGTCTAAATTTTAGTAAGTATTATAATTTGTAATTAGTTTTATAAATTTAAACACTTTTTACACGATATAATTAATGAATGTTGATGGATAATGTTTTTCTAACCACACTTAATTTTTCAGGACAGAAAATTCTAGGAAAAAATCCAACTGTTGGAGCAGGTTTGTTTTAAAATGCGTAAAACAAAATTTTTCTTACCATTATCTACAAAACAAAGGCTTTATCTTTTTTGTATTTGCTATTAATCTGGTAAGTTTTTTATCCATGCTCGAAATTTTTTTAGAGATACTCCGCAGACTGCATGTTATTCTGTTTGCAAAGTATAATATAATATGGTTTTTAAAAGTGCTTGGGAATTGTTTAACAGTTCTAAATGTAGAAGTGTTATTATATAAGTTAAGGTGACGGTGAAATGTTATTAGATAGCTTCGAAAGGCTATTAAGCATGTCTCAAGGTCATTTTATGCTTTGCAAATTTTAAAATTTAAAATAAAATTAACAAATTATCCAACTAATATTCATAATTTTAACTTGTAATTGCCTTGAGTGTTTGTAATAATGAAAAGGAAAGCCTTTTTTTTGTTTTTTTTCATGATTTAAGTAGGTAAAGTGGGATTATTTATGTACTTTTTTAATGGAAACAATATATCTGACTGCAAAAATTACAACCCTCTTCACTCTTCAAGATGATTTTATCAATGTAAGGTTTGACATATTCAATTTAAGTAGTTTAAAATGTTATGCAAAAAGCATACCCTTAAAAATATGGTAAAAGAAGAAGAATTTATTGTTCACATTGTTCTTATGAAAGAGTTGTTTGCAAATAATTCAAAATGTATTAAGGCGGCACTTATCAAACCTTATATTGGTATAAATTATATTGAAGAGAAGCTAAGATTTTTGCAAGAATTCAAGTTTTTATTTTCAGTTATCCTTTGGTAAAATAATTAATGACAATGTATCAAATACTAACATTGCATTTTGTTTATTTTGCAGGTGAAGGAGTAGCTAACTTGGATATTTTAAATTATAAGAATTAATATTAAGTAGGGACTTTTATGTACTAGAACTGACTTTGACCGACTGACTTACATTAATAGTGTCTTGCAACTGCGATGGATTTTGGAACATTTAGATTTTCTTGTAAATTTCCCTCCTGTGAGAACAAATATTTTTCCCCAATTACCAAAGAGGGTTATAAAAATTTGACATTTTTTAAATTTCCCATCTCTAACCCCGATTTATGTAAAAAATGGAAAGATGCTTGTAATATTGCTGATAATATTAAAGTTAATAATTTTCATATTTGCGAAAATCATTTTTTAAAAGAAGACTTTCATGGCCAAGGTAGATTCCTTTTAGGTTTTAACGCTTTTCCTAAAGAAACTTCCAATTCTTTAAATCCCTCAAATACTGAGGACAATTTATTTTTGGGTAACATTTATAATGATAACGATCCTCAAAATTGTACAGAGCTTTTGCCTTTTATTAAAACAAATTCTTTAAATTCACTCAATTCTTTAACTTCACCCGAACCCTCTTTTAAAGAACCTCAAAACTATGATTTCTCTACAAACAGCTCAAAATTTAATTTTCTTAGCAAAGACACACAGACTAATGACATACAGGAAATTGAACCGATAACTAAATTTAAAACAAAAAGGGAACAAGAAATGTATCAAGCTCATAGAAACATAACATCCAGACTTTCAAAATTAAAAGCCCTTCTGGCTAAAGAAAGAAACCGAAATCAAACATTAAATCGACTTTTTGATGAGGGGAGATTTCAATTTATTGAGGAAAATCTTAATAATGTTTCAAAAAATTTTATAAATTCACAATTAAAAAATGTTGGAAAAAGTCCTATGGGAAAGAGGTGGACAGATGATGACAAAATTTTTGCTTTGTCGATTTATAAACGTAGTCCCCGTCTTTATAGATATTTAGTTTGCTATTTTGAACTGCCTTCTCCAAGAACATTAAAACGAGTACTTTCAAAATTACCATTTGATCCAGGCTTTAATGATAAAATTTTAGAACATCTTAAACTCGAAGTTAATAAAATGGATGATCATGATAAGTATTGTTCCCTTTTGTTTGATGAAATGTCATTAAGTGCTGGTTTACACTATGATCCCCATAAACAAATTATAATTGGCTATGAGGATCTAGGCCATTTGGGAAGATCAGCTAAGCCTGCAAATCATGCTCTGGCTTTTATGGTTCGGGGAATCCGAAAGCAATGGAAGCAAGTTATAGCTTACTACTTTACATCTTCAACTATTTCTGCACAATCTTTAAAAATCTTAATTCCTTATATTATCACTAAATTACAAGATATTGGTCTTAAAGTCATATCCACCGTTTCTGATCAAGGTTCTACTAATAGAACAGCCTTAAAAAACCTTAGTGCTGAGAATAAGATTAATCCTTCCCCATACACGTTCCGAGTAAATGGAGAGGAAATATGCATAATCTTTGACGTTCCCCATTTACTAAAACTTACCAGAAATGCCATCATGAGAGGTGTATTGGAGTTTGAAAAGGGAAAATGTACAAAGTTTAAGCATATTGAGACTGCATTTATTTTGGACAAACAAGAACGTAGTTTTACTCAGTTACCATATTTAAACATTGATGATTTTAATTTTAACTCTGACCCTTTTAAGAAAATGAAAGTAAAAACTGCTGCACGACAACTGAGCCATCGCATGGCAGCAAGCATTGAAACTTTTGTATCTCTTGGTTTGATGGAAGTACAAGCTATACATACAGCAGAATTTGCAGAGCTTATTGATCAGCTTTTTGATCTTTTAAACTCAAATGCACAGTTTCCATCAAAAGGTAAACAATATAGTTGTGCCTTTTCAGCTGGATCACCTCACTTAAAATTTTTATCAGATTTGCTTCCGAAACTAAAATCTTGGAAATTATTTGAGCCAGATATATCTGATCCAGAAAATCCTGATAAATATAAGGACGTTACGTCAAAACAACATTTTATATGGGGTTGGCAAATCACAATAAGATCTATTTTGCATTTGTGGAATAAGCTGAAAGGGGACCTTATATTTTTACCCATGCGTTCATTTAATCAAGATCCACTAGAGAATACCTTTGGTCTTGTAAGACAGCACGGCATTACAAATACCAACCCTACGTGTAAACAATTTACTGCAGCACTTAAGACCACTGTGCTTAACAATCTTACAGTCCCCATTACTGGTGGGAATTGTGAGGCGGACTTTTGTGAAAATTTAAGCAACTTGTCCAAGCTCTTAAATAGTTCGTCATCACCTTCCCACAGCAATGAGGAATGTATAGATTTTGAAAACGAGAAAGACTTCCATTTTGAAAAAGTTGAAAATCGTTTTGGTACTGCATACACTGCTGGTTATTTAATTTCTAAAATTAAAATTCCAACAGACTGTGATTCTTGTAGTAAAATTTTGTCTAGTGAAGTTCAAAATGAACATTTGTTCACCCAGTTTAGGGAATATGATTCAACAATTCGATTAAAATATGCTGATCAAAATTTAATAGATATAACAGACCAAATTTATCAAATAACAAAATCTTTTTTGGCTACTAGAGGTCACGAAAAACCAATAGAAGATAAAATTAAATCTGTTTATAAATCTACTTTTGAAGAATTTATTTTATGTAAAGAACATAGTCACATTTATCATAATTTCATAAACAATTGCTTAAGGTTGTCAATATTCAAGTATTGTAAAGATCAGAATAAGTTATTAATACCTTCCAAGTGTAGTAATCAAATTCAAAAAGTATCTAGATTTAAAAAGCAAAAAATTCAAAATTTAAATGTAACCAGTATGAAAAGTGCAGTGCCTATTAGAGATAATATACTTGACAATGAAATATCACCTGTCTTTGACATGACTCCAATTTGTGACATAAGCCCTAATTTTGACAAACTACCCGAATGTGACACAACTGCTGAATGTGCAGTATTTCCAAAATTTGACACAAGTAGTCAAGCCATGAAAATGAAAAAAACTTCAGTCTATTCTGATCTTTCACCATCTTCGTTCTTTAATTTGGATACAAAATTAGATGTATCAGGGCGAAGGGACCTTTCAAGTAAAGATGAAAAAAGCCCTAATACTGCTATATTTGGTAACCAAATTCCAGAAGAGCAGTCACCATGGCTTGACTACGAACCAAATTTGAATTTTTTTAATGAAGTAGTTATAGAGTATGAATCAAATGTGTGTATTGATGAGGTTCCGTTAGAATAAAATGTATGTATGTATGTATGTATCTATTATGCAATAGATACATACATACATATACCGTTAATTATTAGTTCCGTTAGAATAAAATGTATGAATGTATGTATGTATCTATTATGCAATAGAGGTAGAAAAAGTAGGTACTAATATGTAAGAATATTACTTATAGTTTACAATTTAGTTTTAAATTTTGTATAATTAGAATAGGACTTTTTCCATTGTAAATATTATTAAGTACTTTTAAGCTACTTTAATTCTTGTATAAATATAATATCACAATAGGTGATTAAGTGTACATTGTAAATTTTAGACTGTATTTAGGCATATTACTAGTGCATATAGGTACTTATTTTTAATATCTATTTTTTTCTTTTTAGGTGAAGCACTGTTTATCATAACACTTTCGGGCTGTATATTTCTAATTTCATATATCTGTAAGTATTTGGCTTTTTTTTTGTATATTTTTCAGTTATGTAAATAGTGAAATTGTTTGATAGTGTCTTTTATATCTGGCAGAAAAATATTGCATTTTACAGAAATACTATGACAAATGCATATTATCTAGCCTATAAAAAATTGTGTAATTTTGTTATATGGTGGTTGCACAAACATGTACCAGTTTTTCATTTCATATATCTGTGTAAGTATTTGGCTTAATTGTGAATATTATCCTTTTATGTAAATGGTAAAACTGACCAATAACTGCTTTTTTATTTGGCAAAATATTATTGCATTCTACAAATATTACAATTTCAAAATACATATTATCTAGCCTATTAAAAATTGTGTATCCTTCGTTATATGGAGGTTTCACACACGTATCAATTTAAAATATTATTTTAATGAGTGGGATATGATTTTTGGATTACATTAAATATTCTTGAAAAATTATTAAATGTTTAACCTATATTATTTCATTAAATTTTTAAATCAAAACAGTTGACCCCTCTCCCTTTTAGAATAATTTAATTACGAACAAAAGTTTACCTTGTGTTAAAAAGATCCTGCTTTGTTTAAATTTTAGGGAAGAATATGAGTTTGATTAGTTATTAAGTAAGTTAAAAAATTGTTTTTTTAATATTTAAGGGCAGAATGTAAATTTGGTAAGTTGTTAAGTAAATTAACAAACATTTTTTTTTTAGATTCCTTATGAATACATAATAGGTCGTGGTTTTTGGCATCTTGACTGGAAATAACTTCTTTAAAAATATATTATAAATGTTGTTAATTAAAGATTATAAATTATTTTAAATTTTTATTTTGCAGTGTAAATTTTTATGTAGTGTAGTTTTATTGTGTATTGTATTTAATTTTTTTTTCCGGATAAATAAAATACTCTTGCTTTTTTAAAATAGGTACTTTCATTAACTAAAAATCACCTAATTGTACATTTTCTAATATCTTTTTTATTCGCAGGTAATCTGAAATTTAACTGCACCTTTCCTTTAAAGACAAACACTAATAACCTATTTTCACCCTTACTAAAACACAACATATTTTTTATTTTATAATATTATTAACAAAAATTTAAAATAATTTTCTTCCAGCAGTTCAGATTACTTGTTTAATAAAATAATATTAGAAAATGTAAATAAAATAACAACTTTAAAAAGTAAATAAAGGGCAGCCATATTGAAACTCTGAACTCTGTCGATAAAATAGGATGCGATTATCGGCCCAACCGAGATCTTACGTTGCCACATTTCCACACTGCGGCCAACGAAATACACGAACTTGACATTTCTTTTTTCCCTTTCGTATTTTGTGGCGGCAATTTATCATATCTGCTAAACATACGGGCTTTGAGCTTTGATACAGATATTAACAATGGAATCTTTGTCGGTGCTGTATTAAAGTATTTTAAGCAATTGAAACTTTTGGGAATATATTTGTTTATCTTATAAGATTACCGACAAACTTTATTAGCTAACAGTAAATTATATATTATTTTGTCAATATTGTTTTATTGGTTTTTTGTTTCATATTCACTACGTTCTGCTTAAAGTGCATCAGTGCAAATACTAATACTTGTTCATTGTGTGTTAGTGATGGTTAGTTAAGAATAGGTTTTTTTTAAATAAAAACTTTTTTTTGTATAGAAAAAAAATAAAATGTATAAAATACAAAAAAAAAAAAATCAGGTGCTGCCAGCCGCCGTGAAAAACAAAAAAAAATGGAGTCTCTCTACAAAAAAGTATGGGTCAGTTCTTGCAGACGACTACAAAGACACTGTAAGTCTCATAGATTTAATCACTAAAAATACAGGTTTGTGACCACATACCTGCATATTCTTATATCTATTTTTTTTAAGCAATTATGTAAAAATAGGTAGAAATTGCACCAGTAAAATTCGAATTTTAGGGATATGGTTTATGGTTTAGAAAATTTAATTCTGCCTTCTTTTTGGTGTTCTTAAGAAAGTTTGAAAATTTAGGAAAGCCCAGTGCTGTAGAACAATCTTGTCCACGCATGCAGAGCAAAAAAGTCAAGCGGGTATAGGGGAAAAAACACGGCTGAGTTTGCGCAATGAATAATACGGTCAGGTCCGAACTTATAATAAATAATTGTAACTATGTATAAAGTTAACAAATGTTAAATTCAAACTTAATACACTTTCACTGTTTTTCTGATTTTTTGTTTAACATTTTTGGTTTTTAAGGAAAACTTACAGAATATTTAAAATTATTTAATATAATTATTTAATTTTCTTTCCATATCTCGAAAATTAAACGTCGAAAAAAATTTACAGTAATTTCTCGAAATTGCCTCCTCTCCGATTTTGACCAAATTTGGTATACGGAGGTTTTTGGGCGCTGATTGAATCTGAAAAAATATTTTTCGACAACGTTTCGTTTTCGAGATATTCATCATCAAATTTGAAAATCCAACTAACCTTATTTACACTATTTCTCCTTCTTTTTGCACAGAATTCTTGATTTTTACACTCATTGCATAATATTTCACAAACATCTTTTAAAAAATTGTTTTTATATTTATTTTACATCTTTTTCCATTTAATTGCAAACATCCACTTTCACACCCCAACGTGGCCGCAACATGTATACACTAGTTATTTTGTAAGCAAACATGTCTGCTGCCTTTGAACTTGAAAGTTCGCAATTTAATGGAAAAAAGATGTAAAATAAATAAAAATACAAGATTTTAAAAGGTGTTTATAAAATATTGTGTGCCACTTAGTGAAAAACCAAAAATTTTGTACAAGAAGAAAAAAGAATATAGTGAAAATGAGGTTAGTTTGATTTTCAACTTTGATGATGAATATCTCGAAAATGAAACGTTGCGAAAAAATATTTTTTCAGATTCGTCATCAGCGACCCAAAAAACCCCTATATACCACATTTGGTCAAAATCGGAAAGGAGGAGGCAACTTTCGAGACAATTACCAAATTACTTTAGATTTGTGGTCAGCGCCTCCGTATGGAAAAACTCATCGAAATCGGTAAGGGTCAAGCAAAGTAAAAAAATACCATGATTTAGATTGTTTGTTTGTGTTTTAGGGTCATACAATATTGTATAAATTTATAATTTGTATAAAAATACAATAAAATAATGTCACGTCATGCAGATAACATAAATAAGTTTAACGATAAGTATTGTTTTTAACATAAACATTTTTTTTTATTTTAAAACTAATTTAACTTAATCTAAAACCGAAGGAAGGGAGTGGAAAGTTTGGAACCGCTTAAGTGGGACTGTAAAAAAATGCCTAAAAGTGACACTATGTGTTACTCTGTTGGGAGCTACCAGAGGAATTATACTTGCAAACTCCTTGGAACAGAAGCCGTGAAAATACCCAAAAAAAAGCGACATATCCTCTACAGCCTGTCGGTGGATAAGAGAACAAAGCTTTTCTGTAAGCGTGTGACGCAGTATACTAAATTTAAAAATTAGGCTAGGGGCGCCAAAATCACCTCCCCCCAATAAGAAGCTGTTCGCTCCGGCCCTGAGTCCTAGTATGGACCGCCATTAATTTATGCCTCGCATTGATTTAAAATTAATTTTAGAATTTTTGAAATTTCTGGGGTCTTTGAGCCCGACATCCAGATTGTCCACTGACGAAGCCCTGGTAAGCTTTGTCCAGAAAGGGAAGTAGTGGCAAATTGAACCTGAGGGGACCAGAGCCAAAAACAAAGAAAGAAATAGAAATGTCAAAACATGAACATAACCTGATTTTCTGTAGTGATTTTGTATTTTGATGTGATTTTTCTTTTTTTACGTTAGTACGTTTCCATTCTTGTGATAATTTTTTTTACATATTAATTTAGTTTATAATATTTGTACACTTATTTTTAGCTATAACGTACAAAAATATTTTTGATTCGGTATTCCTATTAGCATACCATTTTTATTTTTCAAATGGCTCCTACCGTAGACAAGACCCAATATGTTTTACCTCAGGACCAGCCATTTGTTAAATTGGAAATTGCATCAGCCTTCAATGGTCTTTCGTCACAAGAAAAGCTGTATGCTCATTACATAAGCAGGGCTTCTTGGTCTGGAGGTCTCATAACATTTTTACAGGTATACTGCAATAATTATAGTAATATTTATAATGTTCTCTTTCATGTTTTAAATTATTGTGTTACAGACTCTAATCTGTGGTTATAGGTTGCCTTAACTTTTAGACTAAATGTAGTGAAATTTATTGCATCAACTACTATCTACTTAAAAAATAAACATTTTTTTTCCTTATTACACTCAGACAGCACTATTTAAAGTAGTACTCAGTTTTGTCATTAATTTAATAGGAATGATAAGAGCATACCACTCTACTAATGACCCTAGAAACTAGGAAATGTAAATGCCCATATTGACACATTCTTAAATGCCAGGTGATACAAAACATTTAAGATAAGATAATTTCAATTTAGTATGTTACATAGAGCAAACAATATTTGCTTAGCTTTCAAAATAATATAATACCTTTTTAAACATATATTTTGTTATCTAAAATAATCTGCAAACTAAAAAAAAATATTTTAAAATTTTTACATAGCTAAGCTTATTGGTCAGCTTGTAAATCTAAAATTTAATTTTAAAAATAATTAATTTATCCTCTGGATTATTGCAAGCTATTTTATTTGTCCTATAGGTTCTCTAAATAAGTGTCAAAATACAAATAAAAACCTATAATTAAAAAAAATATGTCAAATTGTAGCAAAACACCACAATTTGATTTATCAAGTTTTAAAGAATTTAAATATTCCCAAACAAATCTGAAGGTGCCTATCCAATAGCTGCGGCTACCGCCCGCAGCTAGATAAGTACTGCGGCAGTAGAAGCAAGTTTGACGAGAACCAAGTTTTGTCGGTTTTTTTTTCAGTCGCGGCAAAGGTCGTTCCTTGTTATTGTCGCGTCAAGTGGAGACAAATTTCCCAGCGCCTATGAAAAATATATTTTATAAAATCTTTAGGTTTATTTAAATAAGAAAGTAAATATAAATATACAATTACTGTTTATTTTACAGTATAAAAAAAAACAAAAATACAAAAAACTTACTTCAGTACAAATGGAAAACAAAGTAATATTTTTTAAAAGATAAAATAGAATGGCCTAATAGAAAATAAAATAATCCCTTTTTTATAAGTTTACGCTTCAAACAAGATTGGTTATCATTTGCAACAGATACGGGCCAAGTGAGCAAGATGCAAATAGCGTTTGTTATTGAAATAATTCTAATTTAAACACATCATAGTTTGATCCATATAATTCCTCATGTAAATCAGCTCCTAAATCTCGATTTTTATTTCAAGTTTTTACAGGACACTATTTGTGGTTTTCAGTATTATTTTGAAAATTGTATAAAAATTTACAAGAGGTAACCTAATTTTTAAAACTAGTGCTTGATTAGGAAGGCAGTAAAGGAAATTAATTTTGTATCGAAATCGGGTTTTTTGCTACAATATTAATGACATTTAACTTGTTACCTGTTTGAAACTTTTTTCTCTTATAGACTACTTTCAAAATTTTACTGGTTTCGGTGGACCCCGCTGCTACATTTTTACTATATTCTCAAAACTTGTCAAAAAATGTAAAGATTAGATCTTTTGACGGACATTTCCGGATTAGTTCCAACCCTAAATTCGGAGTGGCAAAAGAAACATAGTATTTTTTTGTGTTCCATTTATTAAAATAATATGATTACAGACTTAATAGATTTAAAATTAAACATTAATTATGTACCATAACATCAATAATGCAAATAAAAAAAAATTGTCACAATTTTAATGGGAGGGATGACTTGAGGGATTGACAGCAAAATATCATTATTTGGCTTCAGTTTTGTAAGGAATAACCGCAAATCTCCTTGTTTTGATGATGCATTATTAAATGTTTAATGTCACAAGTGACTATAAGATCTTTTACAAGAGTTTCAATTTTTTATTATTCAATAATCCCTTGTTAAATATTACTTGAAATGGGAAATTTAAAAAAATATTATTTTTAATCATGTTAAAGAATATCTGTCTCTGTATTACTTACAAAAACTTTAAATTAGGAAACGATCTATCAAATTACCTTTATCACAAAAAAGTATATAAGATATTCTGTTATCATATAAAAATATGTTTACTTTCGAATTTTTCTATGAGTTTGAGTTTTTGTTTAAATAATGGTTAAACAATAAGAAAAATCTGTAAATTTAAACAAATAATACTTTACGACCTAATTAGACCTAAAAATTGGTTAAATATTAGATAATAATAAAAAAGCAAAATTTAAATTTGTCATGAACTATTTTTATTGGCTAGTACCATATATAAAAAACAGTAAAATCGTAAACAAAAATCAATACAATATTTTATTTTTACATGTCTGCTAACCTAACATTTCATAATCAGTCATTGTTTATAAAAGTTTTCATTGGAAGCATTGCTGTCAGATAAAAAAAAAATGAAATCCCGCTACAAAAATCACTACAAAGATCAATGGATAGAGACCTAGGCTTGTATCAGGTAAAACGCGAGTTAGAATCTCACAAGCTCCATACCACCTTTTAATTCACCTTTTTTAACAAAAAAATAATTAAAAACTAATCATGCCTTATTAAAAAACATTGGTCTGGTAAATTTTTATTAGTTTTGGTTAGTTTATTCCTTTTTAATTAGGATTAGAAAATTATACAAGTGCAAAATTGCTTCAACAAAACTTCGAGTTATTAGAAGCTCTAGTACAATAAATAAATCATTCTAAATATAGCTTTTTATTATTAACTAAATCCTCAATTTTGTTTAAACTTTTTTTTATTTTTACTTGTTTAATTTCCAAATAAAATAGTATTTGTGAAAAATAAAATATATATTTAATAAAAAAAACTCTTTATATTATCTTTGAACAAAATGGGATGGATACTATGATGTTTTGTCTGGCAGTACTGTTTTAGAAGCCCATACATTCGTAGCCAGAGCACCCTATCCTTTTGTAGTGGGAATGCTATAAACTTGGACACATTTTTTTCAAATTTAATCCGCTTCGTTTCCGCTCTACCCTTCATAGGCATAAGGCATGATATGCCTCTTCTTTCTTAATTAAAAAAAGTTAACACTTTCTTTTTTTGTTATTGGATTATTTGCCCCGTTTTTTCACAGAAAGCTACATCTTTATGTTAACACATTCTATACATATAATGAAATAATTTTAATATTCTTCTTTTTCTTCTTCATTTAAAAAAGAGTATGGGAACAGTAGTTTTCTGCAAAAGCACTTTTACTGGAAAAAATAAGTAATCAATTGCCTATTTTTTCTAAACTTTTTTTGTAATTTTATTTAGACTTATAGTTTATTGTTATTTAGTTTCTTCCTAGGTATTTTTGTACACCTCGGGTATAGTATAACTTTTGACAGTTTTTCGATTTTGAGGCAAATATTTTATAATCTGTGCAGACAATTAAATTATTTAAATTTCCTATACTTCAAGTACTAACAAAATACAATGTCAATAATATAATTATGTAGCTGTTACTGAGGTAGTAATTGTGAGGTAGTTGATTGGAACTACAATATTTTTGAAATACTTTAGTCTTCTGTATTGTATCTGCAGTTCCTTTCCTAATATTTTTTATTTTTTGTAAAAAAATAAAACAAGGTTGCTTTTTGATGTTTTAAAAATTAACATGGTATACCTTTTCCGCCTTATTTGCATTTTTCAACAGTACTTCATGCATTATGTTCTTGAAAGCCCTCCAAAATTTTAAAATTAAGGTAGTATCAGGTAGTGGAAGAAAAGTGGCATAATTAAAGTGTATTTCCTTGTAAAACGTATTTAAATTTATATAAAAGAATCCGCAATCCTCGGCAATGACACCTTGTTGCCGGGGGAGGTGAAGATCTCTCTCCCAACAGGATCATCAGATTTATTAGAGTCTGGACCTGGTGGAAGAAATATAAGAAGGTGTAAGCCACAATAGACCGATCGGTCGCGGTGAAAGGGTGTTATACCCACTCACTTTAAACCTACCTATCTACCTATATAAAGAAGGAATATATAAAAATTATTTTGTAAAATTTAGTTTTTTTACAAATTTTTTTTCTAAATTTATTAATTCTAACCTGCTAGAAATTTAATTGTGAAACTTACCTAAAGTTTATCCAATCCTAAAGGAGATAATAAAAAGTCAAATTTTAAAACACCTTCTACATATGATTTACTATAAAATAGTTTTGTTTGCTTTCAAGAAACTACCAGACCATAACAGGGCACATGTAGAGTTATTATTAACAGAATATTAATAACTTTTTGTAGACAGCCCAGAATCTGGCCCAATTTTTGTAATATTACATCGGCTATTTTCTAAACAAAAATGTGAAGAGTTTACAAAAGCTGCCTTAGAAGCAGGGTTCTCTGAAGATGAAGTAAAGGCACTTTACATATATGCTGGAGGGTGTTTGCTAATGCTGGCAACTATAAGGTAACCATTATTGAATATTTTTTCTTGGGCATTTTCTACAACGTTTAAAAATGTGATATAAATAATTCTTTCTATAGGTTTTGTCCTAAGTATTACAGTAAAGTATGTAAACTTTATGTCAGAATTGTGATTAAGTCACCTTTTTTACCTTGTTAGAATTTGGTCACAACTGGTTACAATTTAACAATATATAATAAAATCCAGTTGTGGTTAAATCACTGATAACCTTTGTATTTTCCAAGTGCCGTAACATGAGCTTAAAAGTAATCGGGACGCAAAGATTGTTTTCAATCTAATCTCTTTGATACCTATCGGAGTTTCAGTGCACATGAGATAGGCAAGCAGCGTCATTTCAATCCTATCTTTTTCATACCTATAAGAATTGATTCATGTTGTAAATGCAATAATTAGAAATTGGTATGCAAACTATTTTGAAAGTGAAGTTGGACAAGTGACTTGGCCAGATAAATGTTTATAAAGAGAATTATTAAATTATAAAACCCATCGATAAATATAAATCATATACAGGGTGTCCAAAATTCGAACCTCATCACTGGTATCTCGGAAACTTGAAGAGAAGCGAGGTAGGTTAAATTTCCACCTTAAAAGTTTAAAAAAAATTAAATACTTCCGAATACTTTTGGAAATAAACCGAATATTTGCGATTTTATTTTTATTTTTTATGACTTTATTTGACTAGATATAACAAAATAAATATCACATTCCTATTGCTACTTTTTTTGTTCTACAAGACAATGTTATTAGATGTACACACCGACGTTTCGTCTTTGAGCTGCCATCATCAACTTTGTTTTTTTTTTTTAAATACGGTCCTTGATTTTTTATTACTGATTTTAGAAGCTTTTTAAGGTTTTAAAACCAAAGCTGTCGCATTTTAATGATTTCCTGGTAAGATCTTACCAATAATCAATTCTTTGTGTTTCTTGCCATTATTATTTTTTGAATAAGTGCGATACATCATTAGTTTTGGAACCTTAAAGCTCGTAAAATCTGTAAAAAAATCAAGGGCTGTATTAAAAAAAAAAAAGTTGCAGCAAAAAGACGAAACGTCGGTGTGTAAATCTAATTACACTGCCTTGTAGAACAGAGAAATGCATAAAAACGTAAAATTTATTTTGTTACATCCAATCAAGTAGAGTGATAAAAAAATAAAAATGAAATTCGAATATTGTCTTTTAAAAGTGTTCAAAAGTATTCAAAATGTTTTTAACTTTTAGGGTGGCATTTTGATTAGCATCAAATTGGGAACTTTGCCTTCATTAAACCGACCCCGTACTCTTTAAATTTCAAATCCCAATGATAAGGTCAATTTGGGGCATGACCCAAAATGTATGTTTTTTGTAAAAAAATTTCGCACTTTTTTTTTTTTTTAATTTTGAAAAAAAAAAATTTTTTTATTTTCTACAATATTAAATATGTAAAATTTTTTGGCATAAAACCAACGATAACCGAGGTTGGAATTTCCCGGGAAAATTATTAATTCGGCCGTTTGCCGAATTGGGCCCGCCCCAAAAACTCGACCATGGTATCTATATTTTTTTTGGGGTCGCTAAATTCAAATCCCGGATTATTTTAAATTTCCCCATCAGTTCAGGGTAAAAGGGGTTTTTAAGGTCAAATTTTCCAAAAAGTCGCAACCAAATTTGAACGGGGTATACTTATATATTTCAGGTCGCTGAATACGAATCTGTTGTCATTTTTTAAACCCCCTCAAATTTGGTCGCGATTTGACCTTGAAATCCCCCCAAAAAAAAAATTTAAAACCCTGGAAAAAAAACTTAACCATGGTATCTTTATTTTTTTTTGGGGGCAAATGAATCCAAATTATTTTGGGCCCCCCCTCAGGTCAGGGTTAAGGGCATTTTAAGGTTAAATCGAAACCAAATTTGATGAAATCAAACTGACCACTGATTCGTTTTCCCGGCTTTAAATCATAAGTAAATATTCTTTAAATTTGGTTGCGTTAAATTTTTGGGAAAGATTTGCCCTTTTGAAATGTTCTTGACCCTGACCTGATGGGGTCAAATTGACCCCCCGGGTTTGGTTAAAAACCCCAATATATATATATATATATATATATATATATATATATATATATATATATATATATATATATATATATATATATATATATATATATATATATATATTTATATATATATATATATATATATATATATATATATATATATATATATTTTTATATATTTTTTTAATTTTAAATTTATATTATTTTATTTTAATTTTATAATTAATTAAATTATTATTAAATTATTAAAAAAAAAATTAATTTAAAAAATTAAAAATTATTAATAAAAAATATTTTAATTTAATTTTAAATTATTAAAAAAAAAAAAATTATATAATTTTATTATTTTATATAATTAATATAAATTTAATATTTTAAAAATTTTATATATATATATATATATATATATATATATATATATATATATATATATATATATATATATATATATATATATATATATATATATATATATATATATATATATAAATTAAAAAATTAATAATATTAAAAAAATAAAAAAAAATTAAAATAAAAAATTTTGTTTAAAATAATTTAAAAAAATTTTTTTAAAAAAAATTTTTTTTTTTTTAAAATTTAAAAAAAATACAAATTTTTTAAAATAATTAAAAAAAAAAAATTTTATTAAAATTTTAAAAAAAAAAATTTTTAATTAAAAATTTTTTTTTAAAAATTTTTTTTTTAATAAAATAATTTAAAAATTTTTAAATAAAATTTTAAAAAAATTTTTAAAAATTAAATTTTTTTAAAAATTAAATTTTTTTAAAAAAAAAATTTAAAAATTTTAAAAAAATTTTTTAAAAAAAATAATAAAAAATTTAAAAAATTTTTAAAAAAATAAAAAATTAAAATTTTAAATAAAATTTTAAAAAAATTTAAATTAATTTAAAAAAAAAAATAAAAATTTTTTAATAAAAAATTAAAAATTTTAAAAAAATTTTTTTTTTAAAAAATAAAAAATTAAAAAAAAAAATTTTAAAATTAAAAATTTGGAAAAAATTTAAAATTAAAAATTTTTAAAATTTTAAAAATTTTTAAAAATTTTTAATAAAATAATTAAAAAATTTTTTATAATAATTTTTTAATAAAAATAAAAAAAAAATTTTATATACATATTTTTGGATAAATTGACGCTAAAAGGGGGCAAAAACCTTTCGTAACCGCGATACCCATCAGGATAGCTATCGGATAGGCCGGCCCCCATCTGAAAATACCCTATCTCATGTGCATTTTTTACTCCCAATGTATTTCCCTATGGGGTTAAATCAATCTTGGCGTCCCCCCGGAAACCCCCATCAAGAAAAAGGGTTATCCGATAGCTATCCTTTTTCATGTGCTTGCCCCATTACTCCCAATGTATTTCTCCCTATAGTTAAATCAATCTTTGCGCCCCCAATTATTTTTAAGCTCATGTGTACCTTAAGGGTTTTGCTTTTTTATAACCTTTTTTAAAAAAATATTTTTTTTCTCTTATTGTTTTCAGCCCAATCAAAAATTGATTCCAAAAAAAGGACATAACCTGACATATGTAAAAAAATTAAAAACATTTACGATAGTGTGTTAGATAGATAATTTTTTTGTTTTGTTATTTAAAAAAAAATTAAAATTTTTTACTCAAATTAAAAATTTTAATCGAGTATTAAAAAATTTAAATAAAAAAAGAAATCATAAGTAGTAAGTAAAAAACTTTATATTTCATTACAATTTTTGTTCTTAAAATCCCCAGCAGGTGCTTTTGGTATTTTAACCATCATCGGGGGCCCCCAAAATTCAACTTGCTTTGTAGTGTCTCTTTACTGTATATATAAAAAGTTGTCATACTGCAGTAAAAATTTAAAAGAGAAGTGGTTGCAGCTAGAAATAGTAAGAAGTAAAAAAATGTTTAAAAAGTTAAAAGCTTTATATTTCATGGAAAGTATTTATTCTTAAAAATCCCAGCAAAGCTCTTTTGTTTTTCAGAAAAAAAGTATTTATAAATATTTTTTAAAGTTTTAAAACCCCTTTTAATCCTGATATAAAATTTGACCAAAAAAAGTTTTTTTTAATTGTTCCATTTATTTAAAAATTTTTGTAAGTCTTAACTTTCTAGCAATATTATTGGAGAACTTCTTTTTGTAAACGATAAGATTTTATAATTCTTCAGATTATATCACATTGTAACACACTGATATCCCAAAAAATTTTTTCTGCGACAAGGTAATAAATTAAATGTCTAAAATTAATAAAAAACTGTTTTTAACCCATTTTTATAAATTTTGGGTTTTTGGGGGTACCAAAATTATTCCCAAAAATAGAACAGAATCGCTTAGAGGAGCTATTAAAAATAAGCCCCATGGGCCAAATTTAATCACTTTGGGCCAAAAAAACCAAAAATAGTATTTTTGACTTGATTTCCGGGAAAAAAATGTCTTGGGTAAAATAAAAATTTAATTTTTTTACCCCAATTTTTTTTCATTTTTTTAAAAAATTAAGAAAAACATTGTTTAATAAATTTTTCATATCCCGGGGCAAATTTTTAAAATCTAAGTACGTAAGTATAGCAATATGCAAAAAAGGGGCGTCCGGGGACCCCTTTAAAATAGTTTATGGGCGGAAATACCCTAAAATCTATTTTATTTTAATATAAGAAATTTAAATACATTGCTAAAACGTTATATTACTTAATCAGATACAGCTCTTCAAGAAACCCAAGACGTGTCTAAAGACTTTCATAAATATAGGCTAAAGATAAAGCCATATTAAAAAGTGATATTTTAAACACTGAAATCTTTAGTGATGGAAAATTTTCGAAAAATATTTTGGGGAAAAATTTCTGGGAAAAATATCGGAAAAATTGTACATATATGGAAATATTGGAAGTATAAAAATAAAAATTACAAAACTCAAAAAAATAAACATTTAAGAAAAATATAGGTAATGCCGCCATAAGTGCTTAGATTAACCTGATTGTTTTTGTTGGTTTCAAATAGTACTTGCTTTTGGGAAAATTTTTCAAAAACCCGTTTTTTCTAAATTACGGGGGAAGTATGACTGATTTTAAGAAACAGGTTGAGTTACATATCCCAAAGCAAGTATTCAAAACCAGGCAAAAAATATCCGTCCCAAAAACTGAGCATGAATGGTATTTGGAAAAAATTCCCCAAATGAAACAAACTTAAAACCAAAATAATAACTAATTAACAAATAAAAACAGTCGCTACTGGGTAACGATTCCCACACAATTGACAAAGCCGTAGTATTATCGATTTTTTTGCCAGTTACATTTTCTGTTCTTCCTTTTTATGGGGGTTTTTTATACATGATAAATTTGAAAAAAAAAAAACGCAAAATACAATTATAAAAAATAAATAAAAGTTTATAAAAATACAAAGAAAACAGTAAATGTTTTAAAAAAAATAATTACAAATAACCGCGAGACACAATAATAGGAACTTGATCAAGAGGATATCTTCATTGAATCATTAACACCCTCAATATTGTTTTTAGCATAAATTCCTTTTTCTGATAGTGCAATTCAACCCTTTTAAAGCAAGCAATAACCAACAAGTAATAAT
>JAHBCN010013898.1:0-23557 GCA_019359885.1 Listronotus oregonensis
TTAACTGCTCCCCTGAAGGGGGGGAAAAATCCGGATAGCGCATAACCAAACGGAGGATCTTTTTCCGGCAACCAGCCATGTGCCCGATGATAGGCATATCGATACCTCTTATTATCTACAGGAACAATATCTAAAACCGCCCCCCTTTTGGGGCCCGGGACGGACGCCAGTAAACGATACTCTAAGGGTTTGGGAAAAATCCTCCAAAAATTTAAAAAGGAAATAAAATTAACAGTATAGAATCAAAATAAATGATGTAAATATACGTAAATTTTAATATGTAAGTAAAAAATTTTTAAAAAAGGGAAATAAAGAGCAATCAAAAACAGAGTGCCCCAAAAAAGGGGAAACCCGGAAAAAAAAGAAAAAAAAAAAATATTATGAGAAGTTCCCATAAATTTTTTCCCTTTCCCCCTTTCCCCTACGGAGATGCGGGTCCCTAACGGCCCCCCAAAAAATTTTTTTTTTGTTTAAATAACTTTTAAAATACAGGCGTAATTTAATTTTTGAATATAATTTTTACTAGATAAATTTTCCCCTTAAAATAAAATAATTAAATCATTTTTTTGGCTTATTTAGTTTGCCAGATTTTTTGCCCAAAATAAATTTTTACCCCCTCTATGATAAAGGCTCAAAATTTTTTTTTTGGATTTTTTTAACCCAAAAAAAAAGGTATTCTTGATTAACATCAAAAAAATCAACTGTTTACAAAAAAAATTTTGGGTTAAATTTTTTTTTAAAAAGGGGTGTTTTCTAATTGTACATCAATTTTAAAAGGAAAAAGAAATTTTTGGGTCCATTTTAAAAGAAAACTTTATATAAATTTTTTTCCCTTTTTACGTCTTAATTTTTGGAGATAGAGGGTGATAAAATTTTTAAAAAAAATCATTTATTATTAATTTCTGTAGTACCAGTTTAGATATTTTAATAATATTTGGCATATATGTATTGTATTAAAAGCTTTTTTTAGTGTATCACATTTTCTTTTTTTTTTTAGTGGCTTCTTTAAAAAAATTTTACCTCCCCATTTTGAAAAAAAAAAAAAAAGTGGTACTTTAAAAATTTCCGGAAAATGCTTAAAAATTTTTTTAAAAAAAAAAAATTTACCCATTTTAAAAAATTCAGACTTTTTTGAAAAGGGAAATTTCCCCTTTTCCCTTTTTTTGACTTAAAAAAAATTTAAAAAAAAAAACCCAAAAATGATATTTTACTTCTCGTAAACAGTTGATATTACCGATGTCAACCAAAAACCCCCTTTTTTTTTTTTTTTTTTTTTTTAAAGGGGTTAAAAAGCTACCAAAAAATAATATTGTTCCCCCTTTCCCCCTTACGGGTTTTTAAAAAAAAATTGCTATTAAGTTCCGTCCCTCCAAACTAAATAAGCAAAATATTATTTAATGGGTTCATTTAAAAAAGACTTATCAAAACCAATTATAAAAAAATGTCAAATTACGCCTAGTATTTTAAAAGTTGTATCTCTGGGGGGGAAAAAATTTTGGGGGAAACTTTTTTTTTAAATTTTTTTTGGGTTTTCTATGATTAAAAATTGCCCACTTTTTTCGGGGGGCCCTGATTTTTAACTAAAATTTTTTTATCCTTATTTTTTTTGGGTTTCCCCAAAAAAAAAATTTTAAAACCCCCCGACTGTCTTGTACTTTTTTATTAGAATTTTGACGTTTTAAAAAGAAATATTAATCTACTTGTTTTATAAATTTTTTTTTTTCTTCAAAATTTAAAAAAACCCCAAAAAAAAAAAATTTAAAAAATAGATCTACTAGATTTTGTCACGCATTCCAGGCTTTTTAAAAAATTTAAGAAAAAAAAAAAAATTTTAAAACATTTAAACTGTTTTTAAAAAAAAAAAAAATACAAAATTTAAACCCAAAAAAGATTATAATGTTAACAAAAATACAAGGAATTAAAATTGTTTGTTACTTTAACGATCAAAGCTTCTGTCATTTGGGGAAAAACCTCTTTAAAATTTAAAAAATTTTCCCGAACTTTTAAAACTTTTAAACCAAAATTTAAAATTTTAATTTATTGTTTTTTTTTTACTATAATTTTTAAAAAAATTTGCTTTATATCTTGAAAATGGTGACCATTTACCCCAAAGTGTTGTAGGTTCTTAAGTTTTTTTAAAGGGGTTTTTTAAGTTTCTGCACTCTTAGGGCACAAGCCTGAGACCTAAGCAGTTCCTTCTTCCTCATCTGTTAAGTAACCCAAAGAATATTTTTTTAACATTTGGATTTTCTTTTCCCCTTTTATTATGAAATTTTGGGTTTTTTTTCTTGGGTTTATTATAAAGCAAATCCCCCCATTACTTATATGATGAAAAACCCAAAATTTTAGAAAAAAGGTAAAAAAATACTGGGATTTAAAGAATTAAGGGGGAGATTTCCGAAAAAAAGCTCAGTACCCAGTTTTTAAAAAAGCCATGTGCTTAAATTGTGTCTACCACTGAAATAAAAAACCTTTAAAACTAATTGTATAAAAAAAATTTTGGGGGGCCCCCTCCCCCTTTTAAAAAATTTTATATTCCCCCTTTTTTAATGGTCTTTAAAAATAAATCAACAAAGGCACCCCGGGGTTTAAAAAAAAAAGGCGACGAAAAAGGGGGATTAACGGCCCATTGATCCGGGGGCCGACGCCCGTTGGCAAAAAGGGGGGCCCTGAATCCGTCAGGCCCGGTCGTATGTTTTAATTAAGCGTAAAGACAAAAACCCCGCCGGCCGAGTGACAGTAAAGGGGGATGAGGGTTTTTCATTTTTAAATATTAAAGAACGTATTTATTACTGCTTCTCCCCCAAATTTTAAATTTTAGCTCCTGTGCCCCCCAAAACCCCCGGGATTTCAAAAAATCACACCCCCATTAGCAGCTAAAGTTAGATTGCAATCCCCAAAACACTAAAGAAGAGTTGGAAGAATATCCATTAGTTAATTGCCAGTTTTTAAAAAGGGCTCACTGCATTGGTGTATAAAGTTTACCGGGGCTATTGAAAACTAGTTTAAAAATTTTTCACAATACGAGTTTTTCTGCAGTATTTAATGACTTGGTTAAACAGCCCCTTTGAAAAATTTTTTTTAAATCGATCTCCTGGACGATTATAACATAACGATGTTAACGACAGTTTTAAAAAAGCTTTCTTCCGTTGTTAAATGGATTCATGTTGAAATTTGGGATGCAAAAAAAGGTTTAAAAGGCAACTTGTCTCTTCAACATAGTCCCCCAGAATCGGGGGACGCCACCCCGGGGCGGGGGCGGAAAAAATTTTCCCACCCGGGGGGGGCATATTTAGGTGAAAGTTATTAAAAAAATAACGTTTTTTGGGTGGCACTACTGCGTTGTCTGGGGGTGCTGTAAATGCAACATTTGCTTTTTTCCCAGTGCTTGGACAACGTTAATTTAAGTAAAAGGGCAAACTTAAAAAACCCCCGGCACGCGGGTTTTTTAAATTCTTCGTGGGCTGTCATAGAAGGTTAAAAAACGGATGTAAAAAAATATAACTAAAATATAGAAACAATAAATAATTTAGGGGGGAAAACCTGGGGATTTTATGGACAGTCACATAGGGCTTAAAATTCTATTTTTAGGATTTTTTAAAACAAGATGCAATTTGTTTTTAAAATCCAGCATAAAAATTTTTTTTTGCAAAATTTTTTAAATCTGTAGATATCAAATTTTGAATTTTTTAAAAAACCCCAAAAAGGGGTTTTTTTAAATTTTTTTTTAAAAACCCTTTTTAAAACCCCTTCCCAAAAAATTTTAAAAAATGTCGTGTCGGAATTTTAACATTTTACTTAAAATGCCTTTTTTAACGTTAATGTTCTCAAATATTTTAAGTGGAAAGTAGAAAACTACAAAGGAGTAGTTCATATTTTTTTTTAAATTTTTAAAAAAAAAATAAGAAAGCATTTTTTTAATTAAAAAAATTTTTTTTAAACCAAACAACGCTTTTTTTTTTAAAAAAAATTATTTATTTTAAGAAGGTAACTGTAACAAAAAAAAAGGAATCGTTTAACAAAATTTTTTTTATATGCTAACCGTCCCATTCCTGAAAAAAACTGGCCTAACATTTTTTGAAAGGGGGGGTTTTTTTTTGATCCCACAACCTTCTTTTCTTTGTTTATTTTCAAGACTAAAAAATTTTGATAAAGGGGGTTTTTAAATTTAACCCTTTTGGGGTTTAACCCCCATATTAGTACTCACTCACAACTTTTTACAGTGCACGATCTATGAGCAGAGCAGTACGATCATACTTGATGTTCCCCTTTTTTCGCTTCCCAAAAAAAATTTTTGCATTATCTTAAATTTTTTTTTTTTTTGAATAAAAAAAAACCAAAAATAGTCTAAAAAGAACGGTGCATTACGAGGGGAAAAAAACATTTACGCTAGACCCCTTTTTGCATACCTTGTTTTTTTAAAAATTTTTATAAAAATAAAAAACCTTTAATAATTTAGTGTTTGCTGAAATATTTATATGACGATGGTTTTTTTAAGTAGCATCTTTTTCATTTATTTTCATAAAAGTTTTAATTATAAACTTTTATGTCTTGGATTGGGAAGCCACCAAGAACAATATCTTTATAAATTTTATTTTAAAAGTTGTCTCTTTAAGCTCAGCATTTAAATCGGATTGCCCACGGAAAATTTCTTTACAGAAAACAGAAAGGGCCTAATTTTTCACAACTAGAACAGTGGGGGCTTTAGCGGAGATTGTTTAACTTGACTGGCTTATTAAGTCGAAAAAATTCTTTCCCCCCAAAAAAAAAAAAAAGATAAAACCACTATTAAAAACTTGTAAAAAAATTATAAAATTGCAAAAAAGTTCAAAAATTTTTGTTTTATGTGCCAGCCATCTGTAATTTAAACCCATATAAAGAGAACTCAACCCTTTTTATAAATACTAAAATGGATATCGGGAAAATTTTTTTATAAAATAGACTAATTTTTTTGGTAAAATATTTCCCCAAAAATTTTTTGATTCGTATATTAATATACTTGGCACATTTCTCAAATAAAACTCAGCCTGCGTCTTTAACATTTTAAAAATTTAAAATTTTTAACATTTTTTTTTAAAAAAATTTTTTTTAAAAAAAAAATTTTTACTTTTTGGGTTTTTCATAAAAAAAAACCCCCCCCACCAAAAAAAAAAAAAAAAATTTTGATTAAAAATTTTTTTTTTAAAAGGGGGGTTTAGGACACCCCCAAAAAAAAATCTCTACAAAAAAACCCCCCCCCGGGCGGAATTTTTTTAAAAAAAAAAATGTTTATTTAATGGGTTTTTTAAAAAATTTTAAATAAGTAATAAAATTATTATAAATAAGATATCATTCCCGCATCAAATTATGGTAGATGTAAACACACTACCCCAAGGCAATGATATTTTTCTTTTTTTCCCCCCTTTTTCTCTGTGTTATTTACGTTACAGTCGATGCAATTTTTTTACGAGTCTCTAAGGCAGGTTTAACCGTAATACAGAGAAAGTCTTATCTTATTTTAAATTTCCTAAAAAGTAAAAAACACACTTTACGTATTCACCGGGGAAAAAAAAAATCTATCCCCCTTTTTACTTTTTTTTTGAAATATGTTTTACTCAAAATTTTTCTTTCACCATGAATGGGGGGAAATAGGCCAGAGAAATTTTGGGAAAAAAAAACCCCAAAAAAAATAAGAAGAAAAAAACTGTTCATTGAATTTTTACCGCTCTTTAAAAAAAAACTTAAAAAAGTGTTTTACAGTTTTTTTCTAATTTACGATTTTACGCAAAACATTAAAAACCCCCCAAAAAAATTGATTTTTTTTTTTGATAATCTAATTATTTTAGTTAGGAAAAACATCTGGTTTTTTTAAAATAGTTTTTTTAAAAAAAAAAAATTTTTGGTTAAACGATTTGGTGTCCATAAAGTATTTATCTTTTTTAAAAAACTTACCTTTGTTTTTATAACATATTAGATATGTCCAAAAAACCCCCCTTTATTAAAAAAAAAATGTTACTTTAAAGCGTCTTTATCGTAATGTTTTACAATATTACTTAACAAAAAACTGTTTTCTGCAACAACATTCAAAACTACTTTCCTTAAATTAATAGAGTTGTTTTATAAACATCTCCCGGGCCTTCCAACTAATTGTCTTTAAAACCCAACAATTTTTACTGTCAACCCGAAACTGCGTTTGATACATGGACGTTGCCGAAACTAAATGGAGATTGGTTATCGTATTTTTTTTGGTAATATATGAGGTAGGCAACATTAAAAGTTTTTTAAAAAAATTAAAACTATACCGGAATACATAATGAATAATTACCGGAAATATAAATACGTTTAACTTTTTAAAAAATAACTTTTTTAGCTAAACAAGTAAAGAGGTTGAAAAAAAGACTCAAAATTTTAAAACGAACATATTTCGAAATAAAGTCCTATTTGCCATTAATAAGGTTTTTAAACCCCAACTTTCTTTAATTTTAATTAAACAATCAGATTTGTAACACTACTGAATACTCTTATTAAGATTTGTTTTTTTATATAAAAAACGTCTATGTTGTTGAAACCCAGGTATCTAATCATAAAAAAAAAAAATTTTTAGTTTTGATAATTTCTATAAGATTACAGTAAATTTATTTAAATACGTGATTTTTTTTTTTCCCATAAGACCTAGGCATGTCATTTTTTATCAATTTGGATAGCAAAACCTAAGATACTCTGAGAGCTTTTTGTAGAAAATGTATGACGTATCATAAATGACACATTAATTTGGTATGCCAGATATTATATATTGTTTTCAAAAAATGTGTTAAAATGTATTAATTAATACATAACAAAATAAATTGAAAAGTTTTTAGCAACATAGAAAATTTGCTGAAAAAACGTTAAATAAAAGAAAATTTTTTTCACAATAATTAATACAGATAAATGTGTGACTAATAACAGTAATTTAAGTAGTACTTAGTTATCTTTGTTAATGGGGTAATTTCAGAAAAACTTAAAATCAAGTAACACCACCCTTCTTATTTCTAAAAAAAATAAATGTTTTATTATAGATTAATATGTCATTTATGACATTTTTTTAAAAAATTTTTTGAAAAAAAAGCTCTCCAACTTTTTTATATGTTTAAATTCGGCCCAAAAATTTTAGTTATTTAAATTGCAGTTAATTTTATCTTAAAAACGGTGATAGATTTGTCATCGAAACGTTAATAGGTGTTTTGATTGTTAAAGGGCTATTGGGGTTTCTTATTTATTTTGTTTTAAGCGATTTGCAAGTTCAAAGAGTCAATAATTTTGTGAAAGCGCAAATCTTACACTGGAACCCAGTCCCATCTTGGCGAGTAAAGGAAAGCTTAACATTTTAAGACCTAATCTTATTCCATCCTTACCAAAAATCGAATTGACACTATGCTTTTTAAATACTTTTTTTTGGCAAGGGGATAAAAAACAACACATTTTTCTTATTTATTTATTTAAAAAAAAAAACATTTCTAACTTACTTAGTAATATTAAAAATTTTTAATTTCAAAGACAGACAATTTTTCAATTATGATTTTTTGTTTAATAAAACATTGAAATTTTAAACTCTATTATGATGAGTATAATGAAACAAAAAAGTAAACTTTATAAAATCAAAACCAAAGTAATATTTTAAACTTTAACATGATTTATAACTATAAATTTAAAATATATTTGTGTGAAACCCTTGGCCTTTACCTAAAACACTCTAAAGTAATAAATGGAATCATTTGCAGTTGTCGTGAAACCCTGTTAAAGGGTAAAGTCTTCTGGAAATGAGGCACTGACCGCAATTTTCATAATTGCCCGCCATCAAATTAACGTTCCACGGAAAGTGTTGTTCCTGTAATTTACTGAGTACTCTCATAATAGAAAGTATTTTTTAATTTGTTTTCAACTGTTAATAGGATTAAAATTCTGCATTACCTTAATAATGATATGTCTTTTGCGCAAAGTGTTTAATTAAGGTTACATTATGTTATGTTATGAAATTAGTAAAAATAATTACCATAAAATTTAAAAAAAAAATAAATATCTCAAGGCAAAAGAATAATTTTATGTCATACCAAAAAAAATTATTTAAAATTAGTAAATGCAATTAATAATATTTCGATAGTATGAAGACGAGAAAAGTTTTAAATATAACTATACAAATTAAATTATACTCTGTATTCAAAATTTAAAAATACAAAGGATATATAAAGTATAATACAAATTTGTTTGTTTTTATACAGGTTGTATGATGCTCACCATTTTAATGGGCGATAGTGGAGCTCAAAACAAGTCGAAAAAGCCAAGAACATATGGGTTCAAAGTTAATCGTTTTCAAATATGACCTTTTAAAGTTTAAAAAGTTGGCAACACCGCATCTGTTTCATCGAATGCGAGTCGACCGTAACGTTTTTTGCGATGGGTTGCATATTTACTTGTTTAAGGAGATGTTCATTAACATACAAATAATAAAAATTACTTCTGCATTTTATTTTGATATTTTATTTAAAATTAAATTTAAGTAAAAACAACAAATAATTATTGTTTTTGGGTTTTTTTTTGTTATTAAAAAATAGTTGTACTTCCAAAACAATAGCTAAATATCATTTAAGAACCAAATTATTATGTTTTAAAACAGCACTTTTTTTTTGCTTAAAGAATAAAATTTTTTGGTTGCACACATTCCGTTTCCAAAAATCTTTGTACATTTACTTGTTTGTGGTAAATTTAAACATATTGCATAATTTTCCCGATTTAAAAACAAACAAAAATATCGCGGTCGGGCCGGTGAGCATTATCTACAACTGACTTCAGGCACAAGGATTCTTGGTAGCTCTGTTGCCAATTGTTTTTTAATTTTTTAACTGGGAGAAAAATTATTTATATATATTTTTTTATTTGTAGATTAAAACATTTTAAACAAAGTTTATTTTTTTACCAAATGAATCTACTGATAAGTGATTTAGACAAAAGTTTTTAATTCTTAAGATTTTCAGAAATAATTGCTTTTAAAGTTCTAACTTTGTCATCGTTTAGACAAAAATTTGTCAAGTTTAGACACATATCTCATATAAACTTTTTGACTTGTTTTGAGCTCCAGTATCGCCCATTTAAATCGTGAGCATCATACTTTTTACACCCTGTATATATTTTTAGCGTAGGTTTAAGTCTCAATACAAAAAGCATTTTTTATAATTTAAATATTTACTGGGCTTAATTAGGTCCTGTATATTTTACACAACACAATATTAATTTTTTAAGAAATGCATTTTTTTATTTACAAATATTTTTTTTTAATAAACATTCCAGTGGAAAAATATTTTGCTTAGAATAATATTTTTGTCGGTTAAGTTGTAAATCTTGACTTGAAACTTTTACGGTTCTAAATCTTAATTTTATCTTACTACCCTATATTATATCATACACCTCAGAAGTGGCATAAAAAAATTAAATTATTGAAAAGACAATAATGTTTAAAATTATTAAACGTTTTTAATTGACAACTTATCATTTAAGTTCTTCAACCAATCCCTTTGTTTAAATATTTTGTTTCTTTTTTTGGTGATATGTGATTTTAAATTAAAGCACAACAAAAAAACCTTTAGAATAATTAAAAACAAAAGAGTATTTAAAGTAATTTAGTGTTTTTAATAACAAATTGATGTCTGAACGACTACCATTACTAATAGATAATAATCATTTATTTATAAAAGGCCTTTTTAAACAAGTTTTATATCCAGTTTAGCTTATTGGTTGGTAATTTTTTAGCGAATAATGTCATATTTACTATATATAAAAAAAATAACTGTTAATATAAAAATAAATAACTCTGATTTATTCATAATCGCCAAATGTATAATTTACACATCCTATTTTAATGTAATTGTCATAATATTAATTTTCTTACTAACATGGGACAACAATAGCAGAATAATACAGTGGTTATAAATACAGTGACTTTGTTTAGTTAACTGGGTAAGTATAACTATGAAAAGGCATGTCTTTTTTTCTTAAGAGTATACCTTTACATCAGCAAATACTTATAGATTAAAACATTCAAAAGCACTTTTATTAACTTATTAATTTTATTCAAAAAATGTTTCACAATAAACCGACTGCGGATACAATACAACATATTAAAAAATTTAATATTTGGTTTCCGCGAATTAGATACTCTTCTAACCAACTTTTTTAGTAATTTAAAAAAAAGAAATAGTAGGTAAATCAAATATATATAAATTCCAAAAAAGTATTGTGTTGAAAAAAATATTGTGTTTAAAGTGATCGCGTCAGGTTTTTAAAAATGTAAACAAAAATTATAGATAATATATGTAAAAATATAGGGTTTACTTTCAATATAGCTAATTCTTTTTACGTAGTTTACTTGACTACATATTTCAGTTGTGTGTGTTATCTCCATGTAAATATTTGCACAAATATTCCAATTTTCCCAAAATTGTAAATTATTTTGTGTTAAACAGACAAAAAATCATCAGCATTAAAAAGAAAATAAATTCTCTGCTGTCATTTTTATGCATTTTTGATTTAGATTGATATTTGTGAGAAAATGAATTATAAATTTTTATTATTTTAATAAACATAGACTCGCGTAAATTAAAAATATTTTTATTTAACTAGTATACCTAGGTTTTGTGTTAATTTTGAAATTGAATAAACCAGTTGTAAATATACGGCCCGCGCCCCTAATGCGTTTTTTTCCGAAAAAGTAAATGGAATCCTAAAAACACACACACGTAAAAATTCGTTTTTAAATTCTATGGGCCTAGCAAAAGTAAAAATAAATACAAAATTGCAAGAATCTCAAAAGCTCGCGTAAATGAGCTCATTGGTATGTGCTTGCGCGACCATAAGTACTTCAAAGCGTTTGTTGGCAAGCGGGCAATAGAGTTAGAAAACTTCCAACACGGCATTGAATGCACAATTAGTCGTCCACTGGCGTGTCGAAGTGCTTAAATTAATCAGGTGACGTTCGTGCATCTCCTGGATTGAATCATGGCTCCACTCCTTGCCAAATGAGACTCCCCTGTGAAAAGCAAATAAAGGAGAGACGATTTATTGTAGTTAAAAATAGCGCTATCGGGCTGTTTCTAGGAATAAAAACGGTTTAATTAATTTGCCGATTGGTTGCGATAGATACTGCTTTAAGCCAGGTAATGTATCTTTAATGAAAGGTATAAAACTGCTTCGCTTTAAAAAAATCGTTTTATTTTGATTGAAAATACATTTAAGAGCAAAGCTATATCGATAAGAATAAGATTTTTTGTATATTTTTTACAAATTTTTGACTATTTGGGGCTGGCTGGCATCAAGGCTGGAAATTTATGCAAGTGTAAAATAGCTAAACGTAAATAGTAGGTATTAAGATCATTATCATTATGATGCAAAATATCATAGGTCTATTAAAAATAAGAGAGCCGTCCGGTTGCAAAATGCATGCTAAATGCATGCTAAAAGCTATGGGATAGAGTTAGTGTTACTGAAAAAAAAAAGAAAAATACAGTACAAATATCAAGTAAATGAATTTTGGTTTAAAACAAAAAATATTTGGGGAGTAGGGCAGAGTATGGGTCCACACACCGTACCCTTATGATACTTTTTAAATCCATATGATTGCCACATCTATTAGCGCCTTCTAATAGTTAAGACTGCATGTAAAAGTTAGCCGTGCGTATTTAACTTTTTTTATGTAAAAAAGTGACTTGTTCCCGTGTAAAAAATTGCCACTGTTCCTTGGTTTATTTCGTGTGCTTAAGTATTTATTTTAAATATGTTTTTTTAGCAAGGATTAATAAGAGAAATCCGTAGAATTCACAAAAGTACACACAAAATACGATTTCTCCAGATTTAAGTTTTTATTAGCAATGTATTAGCCCTTAGACTTAGTAGTTTTACATATCAGTACGATTTAAAGAATGTGTGTATATTTATTGAGAACTTATTCCTTTTAGCTAGATATTGCAAAAAGAAAGTACGGAAAGTGGTTCCCTGACGGTATGATAAAAGGTTTGTTCCAACAAGCATCCGTTATCATTTCGAAACTATTTTGATGTTTTTTTGGTGCGCTTCGACGCATGCGCGGACTTTAAATAGTTTTGTGACGGTACAAAAAGTAACAAACGTTGAATCGCTTTGCGGATTGTTTTCGGGACTGTCAAATCAAAAGGTCAAATGTCTTTGAATTTTTTGGTTTGAAAATATAACCCTACTTTTCTACTTATTATTTTTGTGATCAAAGTTAGCAAATATAACTCATAATATTGTCACTTATCTTTAAAGATAATTAAATTTAATGATGGTCTTAGGAGCTATAAAAATTAATGCTTTTGAATGATTAAACAAGCAAGGAAATAGAAAATGCTAAAGCACGATGCACGCTAGTCGCTAAATAACAGTAAACATATGAAGATGAAACATTGAACAGCTGTTAAAAATCAAAAATTCAGTGTCAAGAAGCTCAATGCGCAAGTCAACACAAACAGTTTTCAATTTGGGCCAGGTATCGAAATTACCGTTCTCAAACCGTAACATAAACGATCCCAAGTTATGTTGGTACACAGACAGGTCGTCCGATAACCGTCATGCCTCTGTTGGAACGCACTTTAATAACTGCGCGAGCGTGATCGTTCGGTGACGGTTTTTCGATGTCTTGAAACAAACCTAAAGCTACGTTTCTACCGGAGGAACATGAAGGAACTTTTGTGTTTCTGTTGCTTGTTGCTCAAAAATGTTTCCCCAAGTTCCTCAAAGTTCCTAAGTGTTCCTTCTTGTTTCGGCAACAACTGTTGCATGTTTACGATTGTTGCTGGTTTCGAGTTTTAGCGGTAAGCTTCAAAAGAAATTCGGCAACAACAGGGAACAGAAACATATTGTTTTCTGAGTGGAAACAGATACTGCAACTTGTAGTAACTTGTTTTTGTCTTTTTAGAGTGCGGTTCGACGTTGAATATATATTGCAAGGAATCGCAGTGTGAGCAGCAATCGCTCCATAGGCCTTTTCATCACAATTTTTTTTGTGCGCATGCGTCAGTATCAGCCATTTTTTCGTACTGTTTTTTGTAAACAAGCATGTAATAGGGCCTGTAAACACATAATTAAAATAAAAAAATACTAAAGAAAGTATAGTTATTGAAGAAAAGAAATACGAAAATAAAGAAAAAAGTGCCTTAATTAGCAAATAGGTTTTTTAATCGATTATTATAATGATATCAGTACGAAAAGGAACGAAGAAGCGGTGTTGTTATGGAGTATGTAAGAGTGATACACGCTATAAATCATTTAAATACAATACAATTTAATCAATATAACAATTGTATTTATGTGGTAGGCCTAATTAGAAAAAAATTATAGATACTTTTTGTATAGTAAAGAAGTAATGATGCCTAACCTCTCAATCAGCTCACTTCTTTTTCCTTTTTAAAGACGTCCATGCTATTTAAGCTACCTTTTTAATTGCGTACAATTATGGGCTTCAACTGAATTTTAAATCAGTGAAGCACCATCAACGATAGCCATTGTCGATCAAAACAGTACGAAACTTTTGCATTGCCGCTATTTCAACATGGCGACTGCGCTTGCGCTTGTCACATGATGAAAAGGCCTATTGGTGAAATGGCTTGTCTATAATTGGTATCTTCTTTCTGTATTTTTGGGGCAATTTGACATAATAACCATTCTAAATCGGTTCTGGACATTCGTCAGAAATTTTTGCCACTACCATTATTTATATTATTTTCTATGAGCAGATCGTCATTTTTTAATGCATTGAGCACTTGTATCACGGAGACTTGGTTTCACCCAATATTTGTGCTTTCTTTTTTGCCGACAACACTATATAGGCCGCCGCTGCTGCCGCTATTTTATCATCTTGATCAATGTTTATCAACCGCGGTGGAAACACTAACTAAAAAAGTTGCTCTCTCTCAGTTACCAGAAACATTAAAAGGTCTCTCAGTGGAAACAAAAAGTTTACATTTGTTGCCTTCAAGTTTCTAAATTCACAAACAAGAGGAAACACAAAGCAACAAAAATGTTGCTAAATGTTGCTATTTGTTCCTCCGGTGGAAACGTAGCTTAAGAGCGTTAGATGCAAATTTGGTGTCAACGAATTTTGCGTTAAATATAGTATACCCAAACCTGCATTTAAAAGGCATTTAGATGGTCAAGTAAAAAGATATGCAATAAAAGAAAAACATAAAACGAAAGGATAGAACATAGTTAAGAATACAAATAAAAAAAATGGTCGAACACCAGTTGTTCCGAAAACTCATGTTAAACATATTTTATTGTTTGAGGAGCGGTTTTTTGGTCTCACAATCACTGATGTTAGGAAACGCTTATGGCCTGATAGACGCTAATTAAAACCTATTTGATAACTTCTTTTTAAAAAACAAAGTAAACTCGCGAGAAAAAATTGGTATTATTTCATGTCCAGGCCAAATTTATATGGATTTTTTTGATCGCTTGGAAAAACTAGTCGTCAACGAGTATAAAATAGATGTCCAACATATCTTTAACGTTGACGAATCAGGCTTTTCAATCCTTGCAAGAAAATCTCCGAAAATTTAAGCTCAACAAAAAAAACATCAAGTCTATATAGCAGGGGGGAAGAGGGGATAAATCCAACTCTTGTGTGCTGTTCTAATACATCTGGTAACTTTGTGCCCTCTATCCTCCAAAGTTAGTGAGTCTGGATATATTAATTCAGATCTATTTGTAACATGTTAAACTATTTTATTGAACAAGAATAAAATATATTGCTTTTTTTGGATGGACATAGAACTCACTTTAAAAAATCTTGCGGCTGTCGACCTTGCTATACACAATAATATTTTGATGCTTCAGCCCCCAGGGCCACCCATAGGTTGCAACCCCTTGACGTGAGAGTTTTTAAATCAATGAAGTCAAGTTACATCCAAACTATGACAAAATAGCTTCGTACCAACCCTCTAGAAAAGGTCACACAAGTCGAGGTTACAGCTCCACTTACTAAAGCATATGTCCAATCTGCAACGTCGCAAAATGCGATGAGTGGGTTTCGTGCCAGTGGAATATGGCCAGTTGATCAAAACATTTTTATCAATTCCAATTTTATCGCTAGTAAAAATTTAGAAAAACTTTTTAAGGCCATAGATACTGCCGAAAACTCTGCAATAAATGATAAAAATTTTAGCAAGGCAAGAAACCAGCATTGTAATTTAATCTAAACATAATATTTGCCCACAGGACCAATATGATACCCATTCGTTAACAAGCAAAACAGACAATGTTAGCACTTCTGTGCTCTTAGGTCAAGTAAGTCCTCTTCAAAAACCAACAAAAAAAACATAATATTCGTGTCAAAAAAGGTGCACAGAAGGCTGCGCTAATAACTGAAAGCCCATATAAAAACAAGCTGCAAACAAAATTTAAAGTAAGAGAAAAGAAGAAAGACAATATAAATAAGAAAGACATTGTTAAGAAAGATGTACTTGACTGCCCCAGAAACAAAAATTCTAGTATAACTGTCCCTCAAGCCCCTTAAGAAGCAGGGGGTAAAAAAGCAATCATCCAAGATTTAATACAATGCTACTGCTGCAAAAAATGAGTTCATGAAATCTGGGCAGCCTGACATATTAATAATTATGTTTTTAAAATATTTTTTTAACTATTTAGCCGTATGTGGGGTATTGTTTAAAAGGGAATTTAAAGAGCTATTAAAAAATCAAAAAATCATAGGTGGCCGCCATATAAAATTCGAAAGTTTTGGTTAGTAACTGAAAAATAAAAGAATGGGATAAAATAGTTGGTGAAAAAATTTTTGACACCGAAAAGTGTCCTGATAATGTCATACTTTGAAAAATGCCAAAATTAAAGCAAATAAGTTACAGAAAATAACTTTTACCGACAATTTTTACTTTTTCGCTAATATCTGCAGAACAAAATTTTTAAGAAAAAATTTAACAGCACAGTCAAAATCAGCATGGAATCTTCTAAAACTCTTCCCATTTAAACATTTCTCTCTCTTTTATAATAATAGAGATAGCAATAAATGTAGGTCGAATTTGGGAGAAACTGTATATTAACACGTAATTTATAACAATAAGTATATTCTAGGTTAGGCATCAAAGAGTATCTAATTTTTAAAATAAAAAATTAATTAACAATTCAATAGGCAATTTTGTATTCTTTGGTGCTTCAATCTAAATTTGTTATTATTTTAGTTGATTTAAAGCTATAGGTATCCTTCAAGATTTTTTAATTTTACTATTCTTTTTAACTTTTTTTTTTAGATTAAACTTTAACGTAATATTTTTTTGTTTTAAATAAATACATGTCCACAGCCATATTCGTCTGGCGAAAAATCTCATTTCTTGGTATTCCTCACCGGATTCGTACCGTGCACTATAGCTGGCGTAGTTTTAAAACAAAAAAAAACAATGGCATAATTTTCCTATATGCAACAACAATGTGGATGGCGGTTGATATACGTGTGCTGATAAATGTTTATTAAAAATCTTTGCAGGATATTTTTTTCCACGTATTTATGCAGCAGAATAATACACGATATTTTTACTACTACTACTACTATCACTACCCTGTTGTGTAACTGGCGACTAATCTGGTGAAAAAGATGTTATTTCTTTTTGCTTAGGCTAAGGCGTCATACCAAAATTTCTAAATGATCATTGACACTTTAAAACAGCAGTTTTCATTTGACTCCTGAATAAAAGCAATTTATTGTGGGCAGTTACCCATCTCTATCCTATCCGTGCCCGATAATTGTTTTGAAATGTTGTTTCTATCTAAGTCAAATGTAGGTTTTTATTTGGATAACATTATCTTATCCTTTACAAAAAAATATTTTATACGTCATACCGCTTTTTAAAAACTTAATATGAACAATTCTTATACCCTGCTACTACATTACCGACATTATTTACCCCCATGGTTCTTTATTTTTAAAGAACTGGTAACAATATGGGTATTTTCTTTATTCTTTTGTCAAGAATAAAGCAACATAATATTGTTGGAAATTTTAAAATATATAATGCGTTATTTTATGTCATTTTGACTAGTTAAATAATTATTATTGGGTCTGGCCTAGTAACTACAGGAAACAATTTAGCTGAACTTGATAGAAACAATTGTGGTTTGAATAAATTAGTTCGTAGTGCCATAGACACTTGATCTTAAAAAAAAAACGATTTTAACGAAACGATAGGATAGCGTCTTTGGAAAATATAAACTAGGAGAGACAAGAGTTGTTTATGGGAAACTTTAACTAATTGCAATCATTTAAAATGAGACAAAGTTTATAATAGATTATAGAAGATTAAAAAACATTACCTAAAAACAATACTATAGACAAATCATATCCTTATTTGGCGGCACTTTTAATTACAAACAGTAAGTTTATAGTGTTACACCACTGCTTAAAGCAGTACTTTCCCATTCCTTGTCCATATTTGTGACACGCCCAGATTGAAAGACCGCAGCCGGCATCAGCAAGTTATCACGAAAATTTTTCACACTTTACGGGCTACTGAACCTAATCCAGTTTTAAGTCTGTCGTTATGTAGGAGGAGAAAGTGGATGATATTTCGAATAAATTGCTTGAGTAATTTGACACTCCTTTCAGAACTGTTGGTTTAAATTATTGTAATATGGCACCAGAAGGCATATGAAATTATTGCTATTACTCAAGTGGTATAATAAGTATAATTTAAACCAGTTAATAAAAATGTTCATCTTGTTATAAACAAATAAATATTAGTTACTTTATTGGCAAAAAACATATACAACACAGACGAAACACTCAAATATACAATAAATTTATGTAGCTCAATTTATTATTGAGTACGAAAACATGAACCTAAAGAAAAGCTAGTTTGGATATAAAATGTTTAATGAGGACTATACTGCAATTTAATAATTATTATTAATTATACAGGGTTCCTTATAATAAACTACCTATTTTGACATTTAAATAAATTTTATATGAGCTAAGTCAGTACGATTTTTTATATTATTATCTTCTATGGCCTTTGGGATTTAAATCAGCATATTTTTAATCGAGTAAGCACCTGACACAAATTTAGGAAAAATTGATTTTCGTAAAAGGTCAGGTTTCTAATAAAACATCATTAGGTTTAAACACATAATTTAATGTTTAGTTTTAATTCTTATGGATTATTTAGTTCAACAACGAGTTTTTTTGCGTGAAAACATAAAGAGTAACTTAATAGAAGAAGACGAAGCGACAGTACATACCTCTAAAAACTCTTTCCTTTATCGTGTCATGAATCATTTCTTGTCAAATCTTGATAAGTGCATTAAAGTTAATGGCACTTACTTAAAAGACGTAATTTTTAAAAGTTTGGATGAGTCGTATGTTATAGTAAATCCCAAAGAGTGAATTGTAATTAGGTGTAATAAAATGTTGGGTTTATTTGGTTTTAACAATTTTACTGAGCAATTAAAATGGGTAGTCTATTATTTGAAACCCTATATATAAAGTCTTTTTTATCAGATCAAAAAGAGCTATATACTAATTTAATTTGTTATGTCTGCCTTAGTTTTGAAAAATTTCGATCACCCATATTAACTTATTATTAAAATTAAATTAAAAGGTAATTTCAGGAAACCCTCAAATCAATATACCTATTTCAACAAATTGTTCTGTTATTAATGTTTTAAAATTGGCAAACAATTGTTAAGCAAAATTTAAATAATTTTAATTATAAGTAATTATTGTTTAATTTACAAATTTAAATAAAAGGTGTTCCAATATGTATGCACATTTTAAATATCGTGGCAATTTGTTTTTGTCATAGTAGGCTTCTGAAAATTTGATAACTCTGTCATGTAATATATCATTGCAATTAATAGCTATGAAACGCTTCACGGTAGAACAGCGCGTTGTTATCGTAAAAACGTATTATAAATTTGGAGGATGTTATACAGAAACAGTTCGTAAAGTGCGAGCCGTTCTGGAAGAAATGCACCAAAACATCAAGAAACTTGAGCAAAGTGATCCAGTTGGAAACATAAAATCAACAGGGCGGCCGCGTACTGCTTAATCTATTGAAAATGGCTGTTTTTCAACTACAGAGCACGGTGTGCATTAATGACGCATTAGCGAGCATTAATTGAAATAGCCAATATGAAGTATGCGAGGCAGTGCGGTAGTTGAAACACTCAATGTTAAGCATTGCGCGGCATAGTCCGCTTTTGTGCGGCAATTGAAAAATACCCAATATTGCAGCAGTGTCGGAAAGTTTTGTCGAGAATCCAGGCACGTCAAGTGAACATTTCCAAAAGCAGTATGCAGCGGATTCTTAAAAAAGTTTTGCATTTGAATACCTTCTGAAACCTCGTGTTTATGCCAGAAAACCAGCCGAGATTCCTGACTTGATGAGCAAAATTCGACGCGTTATTGAAGAAATTCGTCCACAATTATATGAAAATGTTATCAATAATTTCGTCAAAAGAGCAAGGGCCTGCCAGCAAAGTCGCGATGGACATTTGTGGGATATTGTGTTTCACACGTAATCGTAATATGAATTCTTTTTAATCTTATTGTTAATAAAGTTTTGATATAGGTATATCAGAAAATAAATGTGTTTTGTTAACAAATAAAAACGTGCGTTCATTTTGGGACACCCTTTACCTTAAAAAACGGTATCAGACTTGTCACTAAAACGTAAATAAGTTTGCTTTAAAGGTTTCTTGAGTTTCTTTTTAGGTCATCTACAATTTTGTAAAAGTATATTAGTTTTGTGCACCCTGTATTCATATTTTATACCCTGATACCTTCATGTATCTGGCGAATACCCAAATATATTTTGTAACAACAAATTAGATAACAAAAACTCATCTACTTGCTCGAATTATAAAAAATCGATTTTACCACCTTCCCAGATGCATTTATAGATCCATCACAAAAAATAAGTTATTAAAAAAAACAAAATATAACATATAAAGAACTCTTTAAGAATTAGAAACAACAAAATATGACATAAAAATAACTCTTTAAGGGGGTATTCTGGTCTAGAATGTTGAAAAAATCGATAATTTTTTTGTATTTTAATAAATAGTTTAGATATATGTATATAAGAATATAATAATAAAGTTATTTTTCGGTGCAATAAAGCTGAAATCGAAAGTTAAAACTTTAAACGCGTTGCATAATGACATTTTTTGTACTGATAAGGAATCTATCAATTTTATATTTTTTAAATAAGCAAATAAGAGTAAATCGTGACAAGATAAACACTTTTTTCCCCTCTACGAAAAAAATTGTTTTTGTTGAATTTTTTTTATGGATTCTTACAATATAAATAAATAATATTAAAAAAAAATGGATAGACAAAATAACAACTGTTTTTTTATCGACCGTCAAAAAATATGGCTTCTAGAATATCCCCTTAAAGGATATACACTTATCACAGGGTCCTACTGTAAACCACAAAAAAATCTTACTTTACCAACCAATCTTTTTATAACTTCTATAACTTCCACATTTAAGATTTTACCTTTTTATTCGGTAGACGTATTCCTTAAAGTCCATCGAAGCCAGGTATGGCGAATAAAGGAGCCGTTTAGAACTTTAAATACAAAATTTAATTAAATAACGCTACTAATGTACAGGTATAATGTACTAAAAAACCCAATTCTGCGATTTTTTTAAAACTTTTATTAACGTTTATTTATTCTGAAAATAAATCACTGCTTGGGTAAATATTTACTTGAACTAAAAATAGTAAACAATTCTACAAAAAACACGGGTCGCCAGGACGAGTACGCCATCAACGGTAAAGCTGGAACCTCAGCATTATTCCCACTTAGTACAGTCGGCCAGCGGTTTTACGTCAGTGCATATTTTATATTTCGTAATTCTAAGGTTTTTTTTTTGCTGTAAAGTATACCCATAAATCCGGCTTACCGAAACCTACATTTTCTGTTCATTAAATTATTTTGACCCCAAAATTGACTTTCATCATTTTTACCGCCGACGATATAAAAAATATCTTAATAATGTACATATCGATAAAGCATAAGTATTACTACTTTTGCTTGTAAGTGTATACAGGGTGTCTCAGAAGTAATGGGACACAGAGCAACAGCAGATTCCTTAGGTCGAAATAATGCAATTAATGTAAACTTGCCTTATTAAAAAGTTGATAATAACTAACTGTCAAACTCTTAATTTTGTTTTTGTTTTTCCGTAATAATTTCTTAACTAAAAGACATAGCGGTACAATATTGGGGATTTGGGGTTTTTTTGAGGCGACAAATTCAAGCAACTGTTTTCGAGATAAACGCATTTTAAAGGACCCCGCAATTTTCCTACGAAAAATGGATTTTGGCCAATTACTTTAAATCTTTGCAAAGTATTAGCTTTTAACACGCTAATTAAAAGTCTTCCCGGGCACAAAACCCAAAAACCTCTTAAACTCCCCCAAAATTAGCCTTAAAGGTCACTGGGGATTTGGAGACCATTGATGGTGATTTTGGGGGGGTTAGAGCGGTTTTTGGGTTTTGTGACGGTGGAGACTTTTGATCAGCGGGTTGAAAACTATTACTTTGCAAAGTTCGAAAACAATTGCCCGAAATCCATTTTCCATGGGAAAAGTCCAAAGTCCTTTAAAGTGCGTTTATCTCGAAAACAGTTTTTCCTAGAGACCTAAATGAGATATACATTTTTGACGCAGAAATTATGGTAACTTAATTTTTGATTAAGAGGTCAATATAGTAAACTTTTTTAAAGTTATGCCATCTAAAACAAGTGCGGTATGCGAATTTGAATTTCTCGCCTCAAAAAACCCCTAAATTCCCAATATTGTTCCGCTATGTCTTTTAGTTAAGAAATTATTACGGAAAAACGAAAACAAAATTAAAAGTTTGACACCCTGTGTCTTACTTATTATTAACTTTGAAATAAGGCAAGTTAACGTCAATCGCATTATTTCGACCAAAGAAACCTGCTGTTGCTCTGGGTTCCATTTTTGGGACACCCTGTAAAAACACAATAAAAAAAGAACTCTTTCCAAAATTCCCAATAAATTCTAAAATTTAATAAACATACATTTTTAGCCCAATTTTATTTTTACAAGGTGTATTAGGAAAAAAATATAATTTATAGTTATTATTTTAGTGTTAGCTCGTTTTTTATCTTCTATGAGGTGGAAACTTAACACGTGCGTTGGTTAATATATTCTATCACATACTATTTTATTATCGTTTATCTTAAAAATATTTCTGTTTAGAATAAAATGTACTAACTGTTTTTGTTTAAAATATTAAAAAATCAGTGCGTGAAGACATAAAAGCAATTCATAACCATCGTAAATTTAAACACTACGCCTACTGCTTTTGTTTGTTTTTAACAGCCTAAAATGGTGCTTTGGTAGCCATTTTAGTGTTTTAATAGATTTTCTTGAACATAAAAGCTTAATAATCTAAAGATTTGTGTACTCAATAAATATTTTAACCAAATATTTTAAGAGTTAGGGGTGTAGCCTGTAGCGAATAATAACTTGTATACAGTGACAGGAAATAATAAACTAAGATTATATCGTCGCTTTCAAACGTGTTGTAATTAAAAAAAAATCAAAAATTGAGTAACCTAGCCCATTATATGTATTTTGATCCACTTTTTATTTTAATGAAGTATGGTAACCTTATCTATAATAGCTATCCTAATATCGATAAAACTAAAGGTGGTGTAACTCACACAAGTGAGTTTAAAAATCACAAGTGACGTAAGTTAAGGTACGTAAAACACTAAAACTAAGAATATCTCAGAAGAGAGAAGCAAAAAATTAAGACATATGGGGAAAAATACAATTGTCCAGCGTAGACTAAATATTGTGGCAAAAGGAAGATAGATGCCACATGGAAATTTGTATGAAATATGGAAAATGATGTAGATAAATAAGCAACATAATTTTCACTTGAGTGCATGTATTAAGCTTTAAAATACTTTTTTACCAGGGGTAAAAAATGTTTGTCATATTCAGACGAATTTTTTGGACAAAATGAGAGCTCCACATTGGCGGCAATAATGCGATTCATAGATTTAAAGAAAGTAAAACCATCTTCGCGATTTTTTGAAAAGACTTAAGGGTGGTATAAATAATATTTGTTTTGGACCATAAAATAGTAATTCATCAAAAATAACGAAGAAAATTTGACGATCAGAGTTCTTTATGTAGGGGTTATACTCCCGTTAGAAGACATCCCGAATTCAAAAACTTTTACTTTAATTCAACCACCAAAATGATGGTAATACGTAAAAAAAAACTTTTTTGGTTATTTTTTGTTTACTGTTGTATAGTTATTTTTTTTATGGAGCGTGGAAAATTGTTTTTCATTTTATGTTACAATTTAGGTTAAATTAATTAGAAAACGAATATTTTTTATACTTTTTCTTCTTTCATACATAATTTCTTAAAAATTAATGGTGATATTAAGATAAGCTCTTTTTTTAAACCGACCTATCTACATTATAAATACGAAAAAAAAACACAGATAATGATTTTTTAAAAAAACGTGGTTCTAT
>JAHBCN010013899.1:0-23691 GCA_019359885.1 Listronotus oregonensis
CCTTTCGAAAAAAAAACACCCCCACTATCTACTGAATATAAATACCTGTTGAAAAACCTAATAAAGAAACAGGTGTCCGTTGTCAATGTCTAAAACAATTTTTAAAATCCAAAAACAACTTTAGAAAAAAAAGTATTAATTATTCATTATATTGAGCAAAGGGTTTGGGGGCCAAAAAGGGAGGGCCGGAAGAGCCTAACATCCCAAAATTATATTCTTTTTTTTTAAAAAAAAAATGGCGGAAACACAGTCCTTTGAAAAAAAGAGCGGAAGTGGTGTAATAAACTACGATTTCCCCAAAAGATTGGCTTTATTAAACAGAAAATACTGACAACAGTAAATTAAGGGTAACAACTATTAATCGACAATGACAACTAAAGAGTGGTGGAAAAAACTAAGGTGAACAATATATATAAATTCATAAAATACAGGTTAAATAATTATCACATTCTTCCCTTCCAGTAAAATGTTTAAAATCTATAAAAGTCATTTAAATATTTCGGAGACCTTCTGATTCTTCTTGATTCTTTTTCGGACCCTTTTTTGTCTCTTCAGTTTTACTTATCTCTTTTTTGAGTAGCAGCAATATCAGAATCTAATTGGGGCAAGAACAATTTTCTTCCGAACTTTGGATAGGATTTTTCTAAGCTACTATCACCTTGTACAGTTGAAGCGCTTTCATCTTCGTCAGTTATTCCTGCAGGTGCTAGGTGTCTATTCGATACTGTAGTTTCTCTTCCGTCCTAATCTTACAAAGGAATAATCAGGATTAGATTCTAAGAGGTCTACTTCTTCAACAAGGGGGTTCATTTTATTAGAACGAACATGTTTCTTCATTAACACTTTACCAGGAATAGTTAACCAAGTTGGCATGGAGTATCCATTTGTTGTTTTTTCTTTTATGATTGAACATTCTTTCATGTGGAGTAGCGTTTATGGTAGTGCAGGTAATGATCTTATTGAATAAAGAGCTTCTTGAAAACAATTCCCAATTACTAATTTCTAAATTTTAGGATCTGAGTGCTAACTGAATCGTTTTCCAAATTGTTCCATTTTCACGTTCGATTTGTCCGTTTCCTTGAGGGTTATTTTGCTGTTGTTCTGTTAGTTGATACACCTTTTGGACTGCAAAAACTGTTTTAAATCTGAAGGCATAAATGATGATCCCCCTATCAGAATGAATATATATATATTTTCTTGCAACTTCCAGAAATCTCTGAAGATTTAAATCTTGTTCAAATTTGTCTTTTCCACATATCGTTACGTCGTCTACATATGCAAATGTAGCAAAGTAATTTTTCATGTCTTAAATAAATCTATTATTTCTTTGGAAACTAGGAACACCATTTGTTACTCCAAAAGGAATTCTTGTAAATTGATATAGATTAGACCAAGCTTCAAATGCTGTATATGACCTTTCATGTTTTGCAATAGGTATTTGATGATAAGCACTTTTTAGATCTATGGTACTAAATATTTCATACTTAGATACTTTTTGCAATAACATGTTCTAAATTAGGTAAAGGGTAAGCATCCAATCTGGTGAATTGATTGATAGTTTGAGCATAATTAATAACCATTCGTTTCTTATGATTTGTACTTGACGTTACTAGAGTTTGAGCTCTCCTTGGAAATTATTTTTTTCAATTATTCCTTCTATGAGTAATTTTGTTTTTCTTCTTCAATGAACTTTTTGTCAGCTACAGAATGTTTTCTTGATTTTACAGCTATGGGTCTACAATCTTCTGTTAAATTGTCAAATAAAGTAACAGGGGGAAAATGGGAAGCTTCAGCAAGTGCAATTTTTAAGGGGACCCAGGCTTCCACCAAAAGATACTTCAACTTTTGGGGTGCTGTTTTAAAAAATGTCATGACCTAGAATAACATCTGAGCAAAGATCTTTCATAATTAACAATTTAACGTTCTCATATAAGTTATTTTTCACACAAAGAGTAACTCTACAATATCCTTCTACTTTTGATACAAGAGACATTGATGCCATGTTTACTCGTTCACTGGAAGACTCTGAATGTATTTTATGTGTATCAACAAAATTTACTGCTATAAAACTTGACGTACTTCCAGTATCTAGTAATGCTTGAGCAATGTTTCCATTTACTTGAATAGATATAGTTGTTTTATTTAATCCTGTATCTAAAGTAGAATCTTATACCAGCTAACGTTTCCAAATAGCTGCAGCAGTATGGCTTTTGATAATTTCTTTCCTCGACAAACTTTAGCAAAATGTCCTTTTTTGTACAGTTTCTACAAATAACGTCAGCTGCTGGGCATAAATATCTAGGATGTTTTTTTACCTCCACCCGAAAAAGCATTTTTTGATGTTTTGAAAGAGCTGCTAATACATTATCTTCCTTGGGAAGCGATTCATTTTGATTAAATTTTTTATTAGTAACAGTTACATGGTTTATTAAATTTTTTAGAATTAGAAAAGTTCTGAGAATGTAGTTGCGCCATTTCAAGTGACTGAGCTTGTTTTGCGCATCTTTACCCAGGATACTATGCTCAAGAAGTCGTTGGCGTATTACTGAAGAGGTCAAGCCAGATATAAAAGCATCCCTAATATAATCGTTCTTATTTTGTTCAGCGGTAACTTCTTTAAAATTACATTCTTTGCTCAGTAATTTTAGTGACTGTAAAATATAGGTCTATAGATTCACCTGGCTGTTGACGCCGAGTAGCTAAACAATGTCGAGCATAAATTTCGTTTTTGGTTTTTTTTTATAGATTTTATCAAGGATTGTTATAGCCATGTTATATTCTTCACACTCATTAATTAGCACATAAACATTGGGAGATATATGATTTATTAGGGTTGTAGCTTAACTTCATCTTTGTTTTTAATTTGTTCTTTATTCATGTTGAGGAAGTTCTCGAAAGTCTTTTTCCAATGGATCCAATCCTCACTTTGCAAGTTTACTGTGGATTCGACGTTAAATATTTGTGGTCGGAAATATCGTTCCATACTTCTAGTAAGATATTTTTTTCTGTTTAATAAATTGTAATAAACTAGACAGATTTACCAAAAGATTGGCTTTATTAAACAGAAAATACTGACAACAATAAATTAATGATGACAACTATTAATCGACAATGACAACTAAAGAGTGGTGGAGAACTAAGGTGAACAATATAAATGCAAATTCATAAATACAGGTTAAAAAATTATCACGTGGTTCCCCCAAACTATCGAATCAAGAACAAGAAAATAATTTGGTTAATGTTTTGAGAAACCAACCATGTAAATTTGGAGTTACAGCAAAAACGTAAAGCAATTTCACAGCATCGGTTAGAACGGTACAGCGAAAAATAAGGCAAATATCCGAACGGCGCTGCCACTTGGCAGCCTTAAAACCGTTTTTAACAAATGCAAATAAAGAATAACGCATTGGATTTGTTCTACAATTTTACTTGGAACCTCTGATTTTTTGGGAAAATATAATATTCATTGATGAAAAAGTGTTTCAGTCGTGCTACAATGGGATACTTAAGGCCTCAAGGAACATGATTTGATGAAAAATATACCCAAAAGGACAGAAGTAGTGGTCGATTTTCGGTAAATTATCGGGGTGGCTGAGTGTACAAGGAATTGGTGTATGTTATTTTATCGAAGGATGGTTCAAGCTTCCTTCTGTAATGGATCGATGCGGACAAAAATTTTATCTTTTAGCAAGATAAGTGTCCCGTTTATATGGCCCGGCAAGTCGATGAATGGATGGAAGAGCAGCGTATCAGGGTTTTACCGTGGCCTGCACGTAGTCCAGATTTAAATGTTATGGAAAGTGTTTGGGGCTTATTAGTTAGAATAAATAAATAGGGAAAATAAGTTTAGACCGCAAAATGTAAACGAACTTAAGGATAACAGTTTAGAGGCATGGAATGAGTTACGAAGAAATCCGGACTCCGCCCGGGCTTTAGTCCATTCGATGCCTGGAAAGCTAAACTCTGTCTTAGAAAAAAAAAGGGGCCGCAATAAAATATTAAATTTGTTTAAATTTATTAATTTGTTAATTAATTAATTTATTTGTTGGTTTTTATAAAATATAAATATTTTCTTTTACCCTTTGCTCTATTTATAGTAATTAAAAGTAAAACAAGGTAAAAAAGAGTGATTTACAAAAATTGACAGAAAAGTCAAAATTTGACAAATTTTTTGCCCAAGATTGAATGGCCGTTACTGTATATCCATTTCTTAAACGACGTTTTGGTTTCATCTGTTTCGAGGAGTTAATGTTTAGTCATGATGTGTTATAAAATCAGTATTGGCAAATATTTATATCAAAAAAACAATTGTACTGATAAGTTTATTTTGTTGTCAAATCGTTTTATTAAAAAAAGTTTCTATTCTTATACGTCTTTGTTAAGCTTCACGCGAACTTTCGAGGTATTCCTTATAAAGAAATATTTTCCCTCTTTTCTGTAAAATACTTTAATATATGATCGTGTTCTTTTCAATATAGACGACAGTCATAACTTATTTTACTTAATATAATATTTTGAACACGTATACGTAAAAACTATCATTTTAAACCGATTATGGAAGCGATATCCTTTAAATTTTACTTTATCGGAAATATCTATCAAAGCGAGCTTCAGTGTATTCGTTTTACGTATACCAATAGCAATATCTATAGATCGAACCCCATTTTATCGTAACTACATGTATTATAAACGTCTCAATATATCATATTGAAATCGCTATTTTGTATATTAATAGGAATAAGTATAAGCGTCGTTTACTTGGAAGCGAATTTATTGTGCTCCTGGGTCTATATTTTCTCTCAGGTTATAGGCAAAATAAAAATCTATACAAGGTCCAAGCGCTCAGTCATTTTTATGCCCTGCTATATTTTAGCTATTATTTAAAACTAAAAATACAGTTAGTTATCTTAAAATAGTGATGCATAAATTAGGATCCCAAAAACTATTAGAGACAAAAATAGAATTAAATGGGAAAATTTTAAGACATCTTTTTTGGTGATCAAGACACACTTGTGCAGCACAAGATAACATGGAAAATAACTAGACCACGCGTCAATTTCAATCGGTCTCCTTCTTTTTCTTGCTCTTCCCTGGAAGTTCTCTAGATTTACTACCGGAGTGAGTGCAGCCTCTTGGGCTTTTTGTGCCTAATCTCCCATTATCATTTATACCAATCATCCCATTAGGCTTTATTTTAAAAATTGATACATAAAAAGTTACTTGACCAATTTTTTACAGTATTTCAGAACAATTTTTTAAGTGTAAAAGTTATTTAAATATAAACTTAACAGCTCACAATATTGAATAAAACGAATGGCAGCCTAATACGATGTATACATATAACTGCAAAACTATTTTTAATTTGCAAAAAAAAGTAATGACTTTTAACGATTTTTTACAGTCTGCCATTGTATTCTAACAATGTTTAGTTAGTAAATAAACAAACTATTGAATGGCAGACGATTTATGAAGGTACATCTTGCGTTAATTGAAACTTTGAATATTATAGAATCGCGCGGTAGGCAGGTAACGTAAGATTAATGGGGTCAGGTAAAGTTAGGTGCACTACGATGTTCTTTGCATGCATCATGATGCACATAACCCTACCTGACCCCGGTCAATCTTTCATCACCTGACCATGGCGTCCTAACGCCACTTGACCCCGGTCAATCCCGGCTTTTTCTGTGTAATTAAAATTTACGCATAATAGTTTTAGAATAGAATACTGAGTTTTCTGAGTAATTACAATTCATGCACATTACGTAATTGGGATTCTGGAAGTTTATTTCTTAATATAATTTTTTTTTCAAAATTAATTTTTAACAAATTATTTTTATATAACATCTAAAAACGAAGTAACTGTTTTGTGTGTAAAATATTCATAAATTTACACACAAAAAGCTTCAAGTTTACCCAATAATTCTGCAAATATTCCCCTACACATTTGATGTAAAAATGTATAATAATAATAAAAATGTAATTTTTAAGAAAAAAAATTAATTTAATTAATATTGATAAACATACCTAAATATACATATATTTAAATTTATGTAAGAAGTATTTCAAAGATTATTAAATTAAAAAAAGAAAGAGATGGGGTAGAATCGAACCCGGAACCACCGCACCGGGTTGGAAGTCTCGAACGCTACCGCTGAGCCACATGGCTATACAATGTAATATATTGTATAATCCGACCTTGATCGCGTCGACTTGGGGCAGGTTTCTGCTGTCTGCTTTTACAAAATAGTTGTCCATGGTAAAAGTACTCAACAGAATTTGTAAAATATTGCAAATAAATCACACAAAAACAATGGATAATATAGGAAAATCTTATTGAAAGTAGGCAAACAAGCAGGTGACGTCGTTATAAACTCGACCAATCAGGAGCGTTTTGTGTTATGTGACAAACGTTTAAAAAATACATTTTTATGTACGGATTTTTAAATAAATAAATTAATATTTTCAACTTACGTTAATAAATAACCATTTTTAAACTCCTAATTTATACTGAGTAATTGACACTTTATTTTTCGCATTGTCAAATAGCCTATTTTAGCAGTAGAGCGTCTATCCTTGAGCGTCATCCCGAGCAACATGGCGGAGCAGGAAGAAAACATAGAAAACATACAAACTAGTACCTTTACAAATCGTCTGCCATTCAATAGTTTGTTTAGTTATTACCTAAATATTGTTTGAAAACAATGGCAGACTGTAAAAAATTGTTAACCATTATAAGTTTTTTTACAAGTTTAACTGCGTCTGCCTACACTTTAAACTTCGTGAATTAGTATGCTAATAATTTAATATGAAATATTTATTGTAAAAGTTGTTATTTGTTCAATAGGCAGACTGTAAAAAAATTGTTCTGAAATACTGTGAAAAATTTGTTAATTAACTTTTATGCATCAATTTTTAAATATCAAGAAACAGTCTGCCTTGTAAAAATTCGTCAATCTCATGCACACATTAGTCTTAATTGTGCTTGGCAGACTGTAAAAAAGTGTTTTTAGTTACACGATTTTTTTTGCGAACTAGCAATAGTATGCTTTACTCTTGTACTGGAGAAAACCGTCTACCTGCAACTTTTTTGTGGATTTGGCAATCTAGCCTTATGCTTCAACAATTGGCAGACTGTAAAAAGTTGATTTAAGAATCTTCTTTTTTTTTGCTAATTAAAGTTAATGTTTATATATGAAGTAACACGTTGCGGAACTTAATAGGTGCATCTATCTATAGCTTGTGGCTATAAATATCAGCGGTATCAAAGGCAGCCTGTAAAAAATCGGTCTCTTTTTTCTGCCGCGAGCGCTCGGTCTAACACTTGTGTAGCACAGGATAACATGGAAAATAATTAGACCACGCGTCAATTTCAATCGGTCTCCTTCTTCTTCTTCCTCTTCCTGGAAGATTGTCTAGATTTACTACCGGAGTGAGTGCAGCCTCTTGGGCTTTTTGTGCCTAATCTCCCATTATGATTTATACCAATCCTCCCATTAGTCTTGTTTCTTCTACGAGTGTGTATAACTCCGAGACTGGTTGGTTGATATATTCCTTGGGCTCATCTTCGGTTGCCCAAATAATGCCTGTCTTTTGTGATTTAATGCTTCACATTCGCACAGGATATGGTAGGCTGTCTCTTCCTCCTCGTCGCACATTCTGCAACATTGGTCTCCATTATATGAGCCTATCTTGTGCAGGTGTCCTCTCAGGCTACCGTGCCCTGTTAGCAGCCCTACTGTTATGAAAGTCTTTTTCTACTTTCTCTAAGTAGTTCTTCCTTCATTTTTTTGGATGGGCCCCTTATAAAGCTTTTTCCATGTCTTATTCTAATGAGGCTCTCTCAGTATCCCTCGTGTTTATTTGGAATACATTCCCTGGTTTGCCCTCGTGCAGTTGTTTTGGTCACTCCAAGGGCAGGTTCTGGTCCAAAGTATGGTGTGGTTGACCCTGTCTTACCAGCTCATTGTTTGTGGACATTACATTGGGGTTTACAAGTGCACCTAGTGACGCCTGGCTGTCATCAGATCCGCTTGTTTTTATAAGCCCTCCTGTTATTTTCTTTTGCACAGTGCAGTAAAGCATATATTTCTGTTTGAAATACAGTTCTGTTTGTTCCTAGTGGAATGGAAAATTGTGAATTTCTCATTTCACTGTACACAATCGGTCAGTGGTGACGTTTTTCTTATTCATCTTCTATTAAGTTATATAGAACCTTCTAAAATTGGGATATAACTTATTGGACTTAAAACCAAAGAACCTCGGTGACTACAAGTTTAAAAAAAATATTAGGAACTTCATGAATGGGTAACAGACGGCAACGCCATCTACTGACCAAAGGGCGAAGCATACTCCTCTCAACTTACGGTGTCACAGACTTGCCACAGACAGCTTCGCCCTTTGGTCAGTAGATGGCGTTGCCGTCTGTTACCCATTCATGTGTTTCAATGCGTACTGAATAAGGTATTAGGATTTTTAGAGATTTTTACCTTTGACTAGCTTGTCTGATGAGATCTGATATAGATCGAAACCGGTCACAAGATGTCGTTAGGTGAAATCTCTACAAAGTTAGTTAAGAAATTAACTACACTATTATTAGTAGGCATGAGCTAAACAGCGATATTTCCATAAAGCCGTTATCGGCGATCGCGATTTTTAAATAACGGCGATTTAAAACCGTTATCGCGATCGCGACTTTTCACACTACGCCAAACTAGCGTTTTTATTATTTGCAGCTATTAGCGCCCTCGTGTTATTCATTTTGCTACTGTATATTAATTTCACTTGCTCGCCTCCTATTATACTGTTTTTTTTTATAAATATATAATATATTATTTGCGATTTTGGTCAACGTTTGCTATCAGCGATTTTTCAATAACGGCGATTATTTTAAATTCCACAATGCAAAAAAAGATTTCTACTATACTGCTATACTATACTACACCTTCCTTTGCATAAATATTATAGAAAACTGTAATTCTGCTATATAGTTCAGTGAGGGGCGTGAAGATGGAGTCGAGGACCCTTGAAATAAAATACGTTTTTTTTTCACTCCAGCACTCAACGCGACGGAAAGCGATTAGCTGTGTTGCATGTTGCATATAAGTTGACGCGATTTCGCATATTATAAAAAATCGCTGTTTCTGTCAATCGCCGTTATTTGCGATTTTAGTCAACGTTTGCTATCAGCGATTTTTCAATAACGGCGATTAAATCACCGGTAGTGATATATCGCTCATCGCTAATAAACTGTAAAACTCGAGCTGCTGACTAGGAAACATGGTTTTTAGTAAAACACTTACCTCTTTGTTAACTATATGGAATAACTCAGTAAAATATTATAAAAAACTGTAATTCTACTTATAGAATAGAGAACTCTTGGAATAAAATACGTTGCATTTTGCTCTATTTCACTCAACGAGATGGAAAGCTATTAGCTATGTGGCATGTTAGTTGACGCGATTTCGCATATTCAAAAAAATCGCTGTTTTAGTCAATCGCCGTTATTTGCGATTTTAGTCAACGTTTGCTATCAGCGATTTTTCAATAACGGCGATTAAATCACCGGTGGTGATATATCGCTCATCCCTAATTATTAGGAACTTATCAGTTGATGCTAAATTATAACTTTTTTTAATTAGTAACGTATATTTTTAAAATCCACGAGATATTTTCGACTAAGTTAAGGTAATATTAACAACTTAGGCCTATGCTTTCATCAGAAAAAAAATGTTATTTTATAAAAGTGACATTTTAGCTGTTATTTAAAATTTATAATTACTTACTTTGGGGCACATTTGAAATTTTACAAATTTGCAAATATCTGATTTACTTAAGAAACATTTAAACATAAATAGTTACTCGCAGATACTACATTTTTTTTTAATAACAAGACTGTAAAACTGTCACAGAAACAAAAATTATTGTAAATTATTACCATGTATGTATGTATGTATGTAACGAAATCTTTTAACGTAATTTTCACTTATTCCAAGAAGTCTGATTAGCTTAAAATATTGTGCAGGGGTCAAGAGCCAATGACAATGTAATTATTTCATAACTTCGTTCTAATGTCCTAACTAGAATTATCAAAATAAAAAAAAATATATCTAGATTAGTTTGAATATTAAGTGTACACCATTCACAGAACGACGTAAATGTCATTCTTCTTTATCAATATAATTTTAAAAATTCTTACTACTGAAATATATGTTAAGCAAATAAATGGTGCAATTATGGTATGGTACGTTTCACAATAATTCGTTGATTTCTTGACCGCAATAAAATGTAAATTACAACCCTCAGTGGAAAATCCAACCATAAATCGGTTGCCTGACAAATATCTATTGTGTAGACACCGCACCTTTTGAAACGGTACAGGTCCTGATTACCTACTAATATTATTAGTTTTAGTTTTCTAATTTGGATGCTTAATAACACACACAAAAATACCTTGACAAACTCCAAACGACTGATGAACTAAGACAAAAAGACTCTGCTTTATATTTAACACCTGCAATTTCCTATAACCTACATAATATACCAAAAAAGTGGGTACAATAATAAATAAAAAATTTCAAGTCCAGACCTTCATGCAGGTACCCAAAGTGTATTGAGTTTTACGACTAACAGTAGCAGGTAAAACGAGAAATCAACGAATTTTGTGGAACGTACCATACCATTGATGTCGCTCAGCACTACAGCATTTTTCTACATGCATTATATAAAAAAAATTAAATTATTATTTCAAACTTATTACAATAAACAGCTTCTAAGTTTTATGTAAAATGATTTTTAATTAAAAAAAAAATCATGGGAATATTAAAAATATAATATATGTTTCAAACTAATTTGAAATTAAAAAAAAAAACTTTAAAAAAGTGTACGAAAACTCCATTAAGAACCCTAAAATCAAAACAATATATTAAAAAAAAAAACAGTTACAAAAAAATTGTATCATAAGCATGTACATTGCATCCCACGCTTTTACTATAATTGAATTATTTTGTTATTAACTTAATTTTTATTTTAATCTTATTTCAAATTAATTAGTCATAATTAATTATTGGACTTTCTATCACTGTAACACAAACTTTTAATTCTTTTTTTTTTATTTTTTAGTTTTGTTTGCTATAAGCGCGTGTTTTTTATTATATTTTTTAAACTATAATTTATCTTAAATCAAATTAAGTATTCTAATATTGCAAGCAAAATTACATGGAAGATTGTGGTTCTCTAGTTTGAAATAACAATAAGTTGTTATAACTTTTATGAATTCCTTAACAACATTTGTAAATAAAAAATTAAGCAAACAAACCCGTTTTACAAAAGAAAACTTTATAGTAAAGTTTACTACAAAAATTTTACAATAGGAAGAAAAATTATCCTTTGGATGCCTTCCAAACTCATCTCATAAAGAATTTTCGGGGCATACAAATCTTGATTAAAAATTCGTTAGCCAAAAATGAATTCCTTTTTTTCCTGACAGATCTTTAATCTATAAATTAATTTCTCCATGCTAACCAGAATTAAGGTTTAAAAGTGTTTTATACAAGGAGGTGTACTTGCTGCTAAAAGATTTTTAAGAGATAAACATGTTTGTTCATTTTTTAAGAATGATGCTAAATAGGCCTTGGTATTGTAAGTTACCCTTTTTAATAAGGAAAATGCTGTCTTTTTTTTAAATAATAAAACCATTTATTATTTAAAATATAACATAGTTTAGTGTTTTAAAATTTTAACGAATGTACGCTCCAATTTGACGAATAACACTAATGATGGTGGTATTATCAAAAGAATTCTAATATGATTTTAAATAATGAACAAAACTTGCCCGAAATACAAATTTTCTCTATTTATTTATTCCGTACGCAGGATGCAACGAAAATTTCTGCAAACTATAAGAAATACAACTTATTTGCAGTGGCGTAGCGTGCTGAGATCAGAAACAGCGGCTCCCCCCCGCCCTTCTGTTTTTATTACACTAGCACCCTCTTAACTACCTAGTTGATTTTAGAAACTCGTCGGTTGGCAACGTATCTAATTTAAAATTGATCGTCACTCTAAAAAATAAAAAGCATTAAAAAATAAAACCAAGAAAAGGGGATAATAAAGAGTACGGTAAGAAAGCTAAAATGCAAATTTATTGAAAGCATTTTTCTCATTTAAACAATCAAATATAATTCAATAAATTTTAAAAATTCGTTTCTTTTTAATCAAATTTTTATAAATTGATTAATCAAATTGTGTGGTTTTCATTTATTGCGTTGTATGATAGCAGATGATTTTTAAATAATTCGCATTTTTATACATACATAATTCATTTCAATGTACCTGTCTCGGTACCTGTAAAAATATTTTTAATTATACTGCACTATGAAAAGTTAGGTCGCCCCAAAAAAAGTTCGTCTCCCCCCTCCCGCTCTTAGACCCACGCTACGACAATGTTTATTTGTGAGAAAAAATTGCTTTATGGTTTTTCGAAATATTCTTTTTTTAACTCAACACATTTATTCATTTGATAAAACCAATCAGTAAAACATGAATCCCGTTGTTTCTGTGTCACTGCCGAAACAAGGTTTTCAAGCGCAGAAATAGCTTTACTTAGATTTGGAAAGCGCTGACCACGCATTTTATCCTCTTGTTTTGGGGACAAAAAGTCAAAAGTTACATAGTGATAGATCGAGGCTGTAAGGTGGATGTTTCAATAATTTCATCTTTGACTGCTCTAAAAATCGATTTGTTTGCAGCGCCTTATGGGACGAAGCATTGTCGTGATGCGAAAATAAACTGTAGTGTACCAAATTGATCTTTCAATGAAACCGTTTTGATTGGCCCCCTTGTCCAAAAAAGCACGCATAAATCTTTTTCCCAACACTGCGGAACTGTCTAACTTTAACTGGATTGGGGTTAGTTGGAAACACCCATTGGCGTTTTAATGCAGACTCAAAGGCATAAATCCATGTTTCGTCACCAGTGCTTATGTCTTAGACAGCATTTGATTTACCATTGTTGTATTTTATTAGAATTTCTATCCACCATTTGACGTGATGTGCTTTTAAGCTTCGGCTAAATTATGGGAAACCCAACGATAACAAACTCTTCCAACTTTAAGATGATTATGCAATATCTTTTCGACTGTAGTCATTTTAATTCTCAAAGTACCCCGAATAATTTGATATTGTCTTTTTTTGTCATTTGTCAAACGGTAGCTATGTTTTCTTTAGTGACAGCAAAAATTGGCCGCCCGTCATAAAAGAAACTCGTTCAAACTTAAATTCGTTGAACTAGTTGTACAGGGTTATTCATTTGAAAGTTAACATGGCTTTATTTTTAAACTTTCCTGTACTTCTTAAACGAATATAGCCATTTCGTGTATTTTTTTTCGTAGAATGCAATAATCTAATTAGAAAAACATTTGCAACAAAAACAAAGGAGATACAGCGCGAGTGACGTATTTTATTTATATCAATAGTAAAGATTTTTACGAGGAATTCGTTGATATAGTGGTTGCTGGGTTTATTTCCTGCGGTTCTGCTGCAGTTTTCTAAAAACTGCATGATAGTATAAGGATAGTTTCACCTGGCTGCCACAGGTCTCAGGTGCTTATTTGTCAAAGTCAAGAATTTTAAAAATACGTTTATTACTTTTTGGAGTATTTTTATAATGAGGTTTTTATCAGAAAAACGGCTTCAAATTATAACTCTCTATTATAAATGTGGAGAAAACGCCAGGGAAACACAACGAAGATATGTTGCAAATTTTCACCGAAATATATCAGTAAAAACGATTTTAAAACTAAAGGTCTTATTTGAAGAAACAAAATCGTTACATATTAAAAAAGGACTACAATAAGAAAAAGAAACCGGGATCCAGCTATTTTAAATTATTTTACTTTGTATACCATGATGTCAATTACTGACGCAGTTAGAGACTTGAGGTATGGCCCTGCAGGAAGAAGAGTAACCTATGCGACTGTTCAGAGAACACTAAAATATTTTAAGTATCTTCCATATCACGTTCTTTCAGTGCAGCATTTAACACGTGAACAAAAGGAACTTCGCTTTCAATTTGTTTCCCAAGTTTTAATCTATGAACAAGATAACGATCCTACCCTGTTTCAAACGATTCCTTGGACGGATGAAGCTACGTTTACTACATCGGGAATGTTTAACCGACGCAATACGCACAGCAAAATCCCAGAAAATTTCAAGAGAATAAATACCAAGGTCTTCTCTTTATGTCTGGTGTGGTGTGCTTAACAATAGAATTGTCGGGCCCATATTCTATGAGGAATCCTGCTTGGTTTAAAAATAGATATCATTTTTAGCATATTATTTAATTTGAAGCCGTTCTTTTGATGAAAACCTCATTATTAAAGTACTCCAAAAAGTAATAAACGTATTTTTAAAATTCTTGACTTTGACAAATAAGCACCTGTGACCTGTGGCAGCAAGGTTTTTTCAGGTTAAACTATCGTTATAGTATCATGCAGTTTTTAGACAATTGCAGCAGAACCGCAGGTAATAAACCCAGCAACCCCTATATCACCAAATTCCTCGTGAAAATCTATTGGTACAAAAATATATGGGGTATTTCATTTAAAAAATACATAATTCGTGCTGTAATTCTATTGTTTTTGTTTTAAATGTTTTTCGATTATTTAATTCTACGGAAAAAAATACACGAAATGGCTATATTACTTTATTAAAAAAGTACAGGAAAGTTCAAAAATAAAGCCTTGTTTACTTTAAAATAAATAACTCTGTACCGGGTGTTCCACTAAGAGAGGTAGTCGGCTATGTCTCAGAAACTACTAATGGTATAACTTTAGAGAAAACTTTTTTAGATAAAAGCGACCAAGAAAATTGCTGGAAATTATTTTCAAGTCGGGTTCCCAGGGCGTAAGGGAAACGTCAAAACATAAAAAATAAATTTCCAAAAATTTCAATAAATGTACTTTTAATCTTTATTTTTTTCTTAACAAAGAAGCTTTGGGTGTAATTTTGTCAGTTCTAAAATAAGTGGTGGGGAAGGTTAAAGTTTAATTTAGAAAAGTGCTAATAACTCCGGTTTGCTTTAACCGAATTAAGTAAAATTGGCCTCTTTAAAGGCATTTTAAGCATTATTTTCAGGTTATAAACTATTGCCCTTATTTCACAAACGCCGCTAGAGGCGTCAAGGTAAAACTAACTTATTTTACGAAATTTTTAAAAAATTTAAATACAATGATATAACTTTTTATATATTTATAAAGAGAAAAAATCCCAACAAAAGGCCGCAATTTAAATATCTTTTAAACCGAATAATCAGCAAAAAATATAAATACGACATAGAGACGAATGCATTTAACGACACAATGTTTTCTTAACTAGGCCGAAATTTCTTTAGGTAAAAATTAAATTTATAAATTTTACACAAAATTTAATGAATAAATGCATGGTTTTAAATTTAAAAAATTTAATTTAAAAACATTAGTAATTACCAACTTATAATTTTTTAAAATAAACAAAATATCAATACATAATGAAAACAATCAAGTTGCTTTGAAAAAAGGATGTGAAATATCAAAATCCAACAATTTTATTTAAAATATATTTTTATTTTGAAATAAAAATTGTTGGATTTTGATTTTCAGCCCCCTTTTTTTTAAAACCAACATCCATAAGGGTTGGAAAATCAATTTTGTTTTATGGTTAAATGGGTTCCAAATTTAAAAAACCATGCGAAACAAAATTTTGTTAAAAATTTTAAAATTTATTTTTACCTAAAAAATCGCCTAGTAGAAAACATTGTGTTTGTTAAATCATTAGTCTCTATGTCTTTTATATTTTTGCTTTTTTTTCGGGTTTAAAAAGAATATTAAATTGCGGTTTTCCCTTTGTGGGATTTTTTTCTTTTATAAATATAAAAAAGGATATATCATTGTATTTAAATTTTTTTAAAAAATTTCGGGAAAATAATTAGTTTTTACCTTGACCCCTCTAGCGGCGTTTGTAAATAATTGGCTAATTTATACATGAAAATATGCTTAAAATCTCTTTTAAACGAGGCTAAGTTCACTAAATTCGGTTAAACAAACCGGAAATTATTGCCTTTTCTAAATTAAACCCTTCCCCCACCACCAAAGGGAAATGACAAAAAAACCCCAAGCCTTTGTTTGAAAACTTAAAGATTAAAAAGTACCATTATTAACATTTATTTGATATTTTTTTGAGAAAATATATATTTTATGTTTTGACTTTCCCTTAATCCCCAGCGGCCATCCCACAGACTTGAAAATAATTTCCAGCAAATTCTCTTGGTCGCTTTTATCTAAAAAAATTTTTCCCGAAAGTTATACTATTAGTAGTTTCTGAGATATAGCCGACTATCTCTCTTAGTGGAACACCCGGTACATAGTTAACACCAACACTTAAATATCTAAAACTTAATTTATAAAAGAAAAAATCAAAATAAGTTGCAGTAGAAGTGTTAAAGCTTTTAAAAATATTTTCATATTTATGCCTTTTTCAGATTACTTTTTACAAAATCTAAGCAACCCCTCAGCAAAAAAACGTAAATGTAAAAAATATGTCCGACCGGTTTTTGCAGGCAGTCCTACAGTTAAATTATAGCAATTTCATAATTTATAATACAAGAGGGCGTGCTGCACATGGCCTTTCAGTTGATAAGGGCCTACTTAATGCTTCAGCTGTCATAACGGAAGGGTCAAGCATGATAAAACGTTGTTTTTGTGATTATAAAGGGCCCTTTTGGATACTTTCCTTTTATTATATGGTGACAACTGGAATAATTTTGACAACATTGAGAGAACCACTTATAACGTAATTTATTAATTAATTTTTAATAATAAAACCAAAGTATTAAAAATCCTTATGTGTGCGTTAAACCGGTTTCCCTGATTTTAAATAATTCATTACAACAATAAAAATTAAAAAGGGTTACTTTATTGTACTTTTCTTAATAATTTTATGACATTTTAGGATTTTTAAAAAAAATTAAATAATAGTCAGAACACTTGTTACCCTAGATAAAAAAGTTAGGTATGTGGTATAAAAATACTTAAGTTAGGTAGCTTTTAAAAATAAAAAACTTCGTTGAGTACTTGCTAAGACAAGACTTTTTAGTCCTGGTCCCAGGTTGTAGATACGTGCTTACACGGTAACCATTGCCCTATGTGAACTTGCAGATCATCTGAAACAAAATAAAGCTAGGGTGTCCATATGATATTTTTTAAATCCAGGACACATGAGTCCAAAAATTCGGACAGTTCAAAAAATATATGTTATAAATTTATTTATAACAACAAAAGCCAAATTAAAATAAAAATACTTAAAAATGTATTTAAATAATAATTATTCTATTATATGCAAAAGTACATTATAAAGCTAATTTAAAGACATATTAGTCTTATTTGGTAACATGAAACATGTAATTCTCAGGTATGATAACATGAAACAAAATTCTCAAGTAAAAACAAAAATAGCATGTGTAGTAAAAAATAATTAATTAAAAAAAATATATGTTTTTATCTGATTTCCAGACTTTATTAAAGACGGAACTATTTTTTGATAATAATATGATGTCATAAAACTCAGAACAGGTCATATCGAAATTAAATATGATCATTATTATGCCTTTTATAGATGCTATGTTAGCCTATTTCGATCTTTTGTCCACTGAGCTGCAATTAACGAAAATATTCGTTCCACATTAACGTTGTGGGCAAAGAATTTGCATAATTTTAACACTTCAAAAAAAACTTCAATAGACAAGCAATGCTAAAAATAAAGTAACCACAAATCAAAATGTGCGTCGTATGGGTGTAGTATTAAATAATTAAGAAGCAAAAAATACAAATGGGTGAAGAAGGTTGGGTTATTTTAATTATATTTGCAAACTTTGGCGTTTTCCCGGACCTATATTAAAAATGCGCTCAGACGTCCCCGGACACCTTGAAAACCCGGACATGTCCGGGCAAATCCGGACGTATGGAAACCCTAAATAAAGCACAAACTCCAAAAAATCTCTCAACAATCAAAACACCCATTAACGTTTTAATAGTATGTCTACCATCATTTTTAAAATAACATTAATCATTAAAAATTAAAAAAAAAAGTTTTTATTGAAAATATATATCGAAATCACATAGAGCATATTTTTTAGAATTCCGTAATGGTAGGTATTTTAATTTTTTTAAAATTTAAATTTAAAATTTTTTTTTTTTTTTATAATTCCTCTTTCAAAAAAGTAGCCAAGTATTATTTAAATTAACTGATATCCAGTTCACACAGTTATCTTTATTTAATCAGTAATTCACTTGCGCTTTATTTAGTTTTACATTTTTTTAAACAAGTTTGATTTGCTAAAATACTTAAAGCATTCCAGATTATTTTTTAGTTACTACCAAATGTATTCAAACATATTTTTAATTTGCAATATTTTGTGTTTTTATTATATGTTTAATTTTTTTATATGCGTTGGGCTAATTGTGTGGATGTTTCAACTATATAAAATTTAGGACACTGACAAGGGATCTTATAAATACTTATTTTTTAAATTGTTTTTATAAACAGGGCAATTGATTTGTGCCTTTTTTTAATATTGAGTGCGAAATTTTTATTGCGTCTAATTAATGCATCCCTAGTATCTACTTTTACTTTTTTTTTTCATTATTAAACCAACCCCATAAATTATAGTCCAACGGCGTGAGGTCTGGCGATCTAGGAGGCCAACTAATAGGACCTCCGCGACCAATCCGATCCCCTAGAAACCCTTGGTTCAAATATTGCTTCATCCGACGATCGAAATGAGCGTGTGTATTAAAAATGCATGATGTTTATAGGAATTTTCTCCAGGCGATTTTTCAAAAAAAAAGCCAATTAAATTATTATCGATCATGCCGCACCACACATTTACTGAAAATCTTCGATTAACTATTATTGATCCCGTCACGGGTGAACGTAGTTTCGTCAGTAAAAAGTATGTGCAGTACAAGATAACGATTCATAATAATACTAAAGCTAGTATCTTTTTTATTTTTTCTAAATCTTGTCGAATGGCATGTTCAGTTGTTTCATAAGCACTTGGAAGCGTTCCGGTCTTGCATAGATTGTTGAAAACTCTGATAAAGGCTTTTCTGTTCGGTGTTCTTTGATGTGGAAATCGCTGACGATATTTTTCAGGCATGCTTACCATTATAGAGAGGAATAAATGTTTGAGATAAAACCAAAAGTCAACGGTGAATCAATGTAACATTTAATACTGACACTGACATGATAGTAAGAGCACAACAATCAAAAGCAAACAATAACACCATTTATTACAGGAAAGATACATTTATGTAATATGTAGTTTTTCCGTTATAACTTGAAAATAAATGATTATTATATAACAACATTTGATTTTTTTCCTATTATTTTGATTCATAGATTTACTTTAGTTTTAAGTAGTTTTACATTTTATCTTTAATACGATTTACTATGCGGGAAAACATTGTTATCGCGAAAAAATCACAACCAGAGTTATGTGCAAATCTCATTTCCGTCTGTTTGTTTGTCAGTCTTTTGGCACCATCACTTTCATAGATAATGTCGTAATATTTTTTTTCTACTCCTATATCAGTAAGAACCTAATTACACACCGTCTACTTTATCAGTAAATCTCTAATTGCAAACACTATACTGTAAAACCAAACTGTGCGTAAGGGCGTTACGTATATATATTACGTAACAGTTCCACAACGATTAGCCCCCACCCCCCAAAACTTGAAAACTTTAATAGTTTTTTCGTAAAGCTGGCTATGAAACAAATACATCGCCTTGACAACGCAAATGTTTGTATTATTATTTGTATTGTTACTTAAAGTTTACATAATCTTCTGCTTTTATTTAAAAAAAAAAATAACATGTCGTAGAAAAGTATAGTACACAATGAGTGGAAAACCCATTACACACTTTTTTAATTATACTCGCTCACGTTCGTACCGTAATTTTCGAAATCGTGTGTAATGGGCTTCTTACCACTCTCGGTATGTAATATACTTTAACGGTACGGTTGTAATACTAACGTGTAAGTAAGCAAATAGTTGTTTTTAAGTAATATTACTTTAAGAAAAAGAATACCTTTAATTCAATTCCTACCTCTCGCGTCGTTCATGCAACGGTGTGCAAAAAATAATTACTTGCCATGCGTATTGGGTGCAAGTAGTTTTTGTTATTTACTTTTAAATAGACGTCTGCAAAATTTTTAAATTTTATACATTGAGAAAATAATGGAGAATCATAACACGTCCATATTGTGGTCTAAGGTGCAATTTTTGTTGTTTTGAGAATGCGGCCCCTCCCTAAGAAACTAAACACAATTCATATTGTCAACATCTGTTATGAAAATGTTGACCTATGGTTATGTAAATTTAATATTTACATTAAATACATGAGTTATTTTAAATATGAATAGATTTCATATTCTGCTAAAAATAAATGAACAAAGAGTTTGCTAATATTTCAGTGACATTTGGAGGTGCACTAAAAACAACAACAAATTTGTAACATTAGTTTATAACCTATTTTTTTAGAGGTACAAAATAGGTTATTTATGCCTTCGGCTTAGCTGTTCGCCGTGTAGAGCCGAATGCCATGGGTAAGAATTTGCTTTTTATAACGAAAGTAAATTAGGGACGGGGGTTTCTTTTTTTATATAGTTACATAATTGTTTTAAATTGGTTTAAAAAAAAGAAAAAATTTTTTTAATTAGTATGATGTTCATAAAAAAGACAAGACTGGGTTTTTTTTAAATAAAATAAAAAAAAAAGGGGGTTAAATTCACAAACAGTCAGTTTAAAAACAAAACAATAAAATTTATATTTACATATTATTTACAATACCCCATACCATTTAATTAAGTGTAATTCAAAACTTTTCCCCAAAAAAAATTAATTACTTAAACCCTTTTTTTTTTTAAACTTAACGCAATTGTGAAAAAAAGGGGAACCCCTTATTACCACCTACTTGTACAAGCAGAAGAATATACAGCGATATTAAACCCAAAAAAAAAAATTAATTAACTTTAAACCAGAAATGGTCCCTAACAAATTTCAAAAAAAAGTAATAATAAAAAAACTAAATTTTTACATAGATTAAAAAAAAGGTAAATACGTCCTCGCAGTCCGATAGAAAATTCATATAAAAAAAAGGGAAAAAAACAACCTTTTTTTTATCGGCTGTTTAACTGCAGGTTGGGGTGCCGGGGAAAATTTTTCCGCCAGTGAGGGGATGTCACGTTTAAGTTCAAAATACCATTGGGGGAAACCCTTTTAAAAAATTTTTATTAAACCCCCTTTTAGGGTAAAAAAAAAATAAAACCTTTTATAATGATAATAAAAAAGGGAAAATTTTGGGTTTTTTTGGATATTCACGGGCCCAAAAACCAAAAAAAAAAATGGGGGAAAAAAAAAAAATTAAATTTCCCTTTTAAAAGGGGTTTTTTAAAAGACTAGTTTTTTAAAAACAAATTTGTGCATCGGGTTGGGTTGACAAAATCAAAGTCACACTGATTGTCGAATTCTCATTCCCCAAACCCTTGATAAAACCCCCAAAAATCGTTTATTTTGGTACGGCATAACTACCAGAAGAGGAAACAAGGAAAAAAAATTTAAAAAACCAGTTCAAGGTTTTTTTTTAAAGCGGACATTACCGCCAAGGCAACAGCGGGGGAGCTCGTTGTGTCGCCGGTACCGTGCCGGCAAAAAAGGGAAAGGGGAAACCCCCTCCATATAGAAACACTCGCGCAAGCATAGCAATAATCGATAAAGCCACTGAGACGGTATTTTTTAAAGAGAAATGTTTTTTACACTTTATAATATACTTTAGAAAATCGACGCTAAATTTTTTTTAAAAGATTAATGGAAAAGAAAACTAATATGAAAAATAAACTTGTAGCTTTACACGCTACAAATTTACTAATATTATAACAATAATTGTTGAAAGCAAGTACTTTTCGACATTAGTACAGTGTTTTTCTAGCGATGATTTTGTTGGTGCTCACGTTTAGAAATTCCTAGTGTGTGTGTGCTCCTAGTAAAGGGGTTTTTCCAAAAAACTTCTGCGATTTTTCTTTTTTCGACAGTTGTAACTACTAAAATAAATTTGGGAAGAAAAAATAAGTCTTTTTTTTTTCTTTGGGGAACCGTTTAAAGGGGCCTACTACCGTTGTGTCTAAAATACAATCGCAGTTTTAATGGAAATGGGACGTTTTCTAATATCAGCAATATTTCTTTTTATAATAATATTGATCCAATTCTTTGTAATAATACTAATGACGGCTCTTCATTTTGGTATAAGGATGATCACAGATGTGAGCACTGGGGAATTTAGTGTGAGAGTTCTAAAAAAATACCATGTATCAGTACAATTCTGGACCGAAGAAGAAAATACCAATATTAAATAAAGTTTAATTGATGATTGACTCTTTTACTTAGATCCAAAATTATTCAACTGTAGAATGATTAGATACCGGGTGGTGCATCGTCGGACGAGATATAGGAAATCCCATGTAATTTTTAATGGGGTCAATTATTGGCTTCCCTGAATATTTTGGAAAAAAAGCATGCAAATCTACGTTCATGGTAAAAACTTTGGATTTTTCGTTTACACCGTTTGCCATTTAGATACTATTATATTTTTAATTAAAAATTGTTATTTTATTATCGCCTTATATTTATAAATAACAATAAAAATACCAGTTAGTTGTGAATAATCGTGGTCATTTTGAAATTTGAAAAAGTTAATTTTTAACTTACTGGTATTTTAATCGTTGTTCATAAATATAAGGCGATAATAAAGTAACAATTTTTAAAAACATATTAGCACCTAACTCGCAAGCAGTGTAACTAAAAAATCTAAAGTTTTTAAAATGAGCGTAGATTTATATGCTCTTCAATAAACTTTAATAGAATTTTTTTCCACAATAATTAGGGAAGCCAATAATTACCCCATAAAACATTACATGGAAATTCCTATATCCTCGACGATGAACCATTTGGTATACGATTATTAATAGAAAAAAATGATTTTTAAACCAAAATTAGGTAAAAATATCTTTAAAACGAAAATAAAAGACACTTTTGGTGCATAAACCCAAAACGATGAAAAAGGTTAGCTTTGTTTCTAAAAATTAGAAGTACTTATAGCTTTGAAAGCCCGGATTTTAATAAAAGGAACAGTATGTGTTGAAAGTAAATAGAAAAATTATAAATGAAAGTTTATTAAACCTTATTACCATTACGTTCAATATTTCAGTTTATTAGCATACTAACTATGCCAGTCATAGTTAGTAAACTTTTTTACATATAAAATCCTGGTTTATTTAAATGAAAAAAAGTTTTCCTGTCGAAATGGATACACTTCGAACTTGTATAAATATAGGCAGAAATATATTCAATTTAAGTCGATAAACAGTTAATTATGTTTTATCTTTTTTTATTAGCTTAAGGTAAAAAGGAAAATTAACCCCGCAACAGTTACCAAAGTGGCATCATCGAATTTTTGGTACAGCACCAAATCGCCTTTTTGGTAGGAGTTAAATTTTTAGTTTTTAATTATTGGTTTTTGGAAATAAAGTATACAATTTTTTTTAAATGGTATGGAAAAATTTTAGTACCACTTAGAAAAAAGTAAAGTAACTTATTTTTTC